>JAJNAA010000076.1:0-11315 GCA_023807345.1 Entodinium bursa | reverse complement strand
TCCCCAATCCCCAATCCCCAAGCTTTAGATAATAAAAATAAAACAATGATTAAAAAATTTAAACAAAAAGATTAATATTAATAAAATAAAAAATTTAATAATAATTTTTTAAAAAAATGTCAAAATTTTTCAAGAACATATCAAAAAAAATAACAAACGCAACTCAGAATTTATTTTCCGAAAACAATGAATTCATTAAAAATATATTTTTTTCTTTGCAAAGTCAAGAAATAATAATATCTCCAGAAAAATATGAATCTGAATTAAATCCCATAAATAAATATTTCAAACAAGAACATTATTCTTCGAATCCTATTTTATACATTGCAGTGGTATCATTTAATCACAAAAAGGGTTCAATAATAGAATTCACATATCCCGACAAGGAAGAATTGCTAGAAAAAAATGAAGAATCGAAATTATTTTTTGAGTCCTTGATTCCTTCTGATAATTCTTTAACAAAAGAAAAAGTTTTTGATAATATTAACAATCAATTGACATATTTATGTATGCCTGATGGTGCTCATTCATTAACTAGTGATTCCCAATTTTTTTTAATCCAAAATTTTTCTAAAATTTTATTCGGTATTAGTTGCTATAGACAAATAAAAGTAACACAAGCTATGAAAGAGGACGAGCAGGAAAATACAAGAGATAGTGTCCAAAAATCAATGTGCATAATATCAAAACTTCCCTTATTTGGACAAATGGCTGCTAAATTAAGCATAACAATGCTTGCTTATTTTAATCAAGAAAGTTTAAAAGACAAAAAAATAATAAAAGATTTATATTTAAATTATGATAAAAATTATTTAGATAGAGTGAATGTCGGAGAAATACTTGAATCATTCTCATTAAAAAGATTAATATATTTTACTAGAGATAAAATCTTTTCCTTAATAAAATTGCTTATGTTAGAAAAAAAAATATTAGTATATAGTCATATATCTAATAATATTTGTTCTTTCATGTTTAGTTTTTTATCCTTATTTCCCGGTGGGGCTTTCTTTTCCTTGGATAACAAAGGTCGTATGAAATGCTATTATAATTGTTATACACCTTATGGTTTACCTCTTAAATTTTTGAATAAAAACAGTGTGATATATTCTATATTAACTTTATATGATATAGAAAAAATAGAAGAAAAAAATATTGTTTCTTATTTCATAGGAACTACTAATCCTTTATTGATGAGTTATAATAAAATAGAATTTGATTGTATCATTAATTTAGATGAGGATAAAATTACTTTCAATAAAAAATTAAACATGAACTTATTAAATATGGGGAAAAAAGAAAGTTTAATAATGAAGAAATTAAAAAAGGAATGTAAATCCCTTTTTGATATGGACAATTCCGATGATATGGAAGATAATTGGATGTTAGACAAAGAAGAGTCAAGACAGCAAAAAATTTCAAAGAATAAAAAAGAAAAGATGAAAATATATTTAGAACAAAATCTCGAAAATAAATTTTTCTTTGAGGGAAGTGATGATTATATTCGTGGAATATTTCTTAAATATATAACTAATTTTTTATCTGATATACAATTAACACAACATATAATATCAGACTCCGATCTTGATGATGAAACTAAATTATCCAGAATAAAAGACGTTTTAAGTGATTATAATTGCAATTTTATCCTTAAATGGATTACCACCACCAAAAACTTTTTATTTTGGAATTACGAGCATAGTAAAGATTTATGGAAATTATCAACACATTTAGCCTTTTGTAAAAGTGTGATTAAATTATACGAAAATGGTGATGTTTATAAAGGAGAACTTTCCTTTGGTCTTCCAAATAATCAAGGAAAAATGGAATTCACAAGTAAAGAAATAGATTATATATATGTAGGAGATTTTGTCAATGGATTAAAACAAGGAAAAGGGAATTTATCTTCTAAAGATAATAAATTCAATTATGACGGAGATTTTTATAATGATAAATTCGAGGGCTTTGGAACTTGGATTGATCATGGGGAAAAATATACTGGAAATTTCAAAGAAGGAAAATTCCAAGGAAATGGGAATTTATATAAAAAAAATGGTGATATATATGATGGTTATTTTGAGCAAGGTTTTTTAATAAAAGGAAAAATTAATTTTAATAATGGTGATTTATTTGAAGGAAAATTAGTTAATGGTCTTATGGAAGGAAAAGGAATTTATACTTATAAAAATGGAAATTTTTTTAAAGGGAAATTTGACAAAGGAAAAAAAAAATTTGGAGAATTAATATTTAATGATGGAAATAGTAAATATGAAGGATATTTTGAAAATGATAAATTTAATGGCGAAGGAATTTTAACAAATAATATTAAAGAAAAAAATGAAAAAAAAGACGAAGAAAAAGGAGTTTTTAAAGATGGGATTTTAGTGGAGAAATTAGATAAGGTTCAATTCGAGAAGGAAAATATTTTCGAAAATGATGAGATAAATATTGAAATTAGACAAGAAGATGATTGGGAAGTTGCCACTATTAAAAAAGTTAAATATAGACATAAAAAAATAATTAAAAAAAATGGAACAAAAAGACAACAAGAAGAAAATAAAATTGAAAAAAATGAAATTGTTTCAGACAAAGAAATAAAAGAAGAGGAAATAAATACCAAAGAAGAAGATAAAAATGAAAATGATATTGAAATTAAAATCAATAATGAAAAATAATATTTTATTTTTATTTTATTTTATATTATTTTTATTTTAAATTATAATAATTTTTATTTATATAAATAATAATTTATATATATTTTTTATATTACTGTCTTGATTATTTTTCATTTTCATAAAGTACAAAATAACAGCCACTAATCCACCTAAGGCAATCACTCCAATTATAACGCTTAAAATAATTATTAAAGTAGTATGGCTAGTACTGTTCTCTTTATTATCCAATTTATTTTATCTATTTCTTTAGATTTTTCATAAGGAAATTGAAGCTTGTTTATTTGCATTAAAAATAAAGAATTATCTCCTATTTTTATTTCTGGATTTTGAATTGTTAAATTATTCAATTCATTATTACTTTTAATATCTAATAAACATGTCAAGGAAGCATTTAAGTTTTCATCTCTTTCAAAAGTACATTTAGCAGTTTCATTTATTCCATATATTTCAATTTCAGTATTTTCATTATTAGGAAAACTAGTTGCTTTATCTCCTTTAAGATAGCCATTTAAAGAAAAATTGAATTGTTCATTAGGAGAATAATTTCCAACAGAAACTTTTCTTTCAATTATAAAAAGAGTTGGTAAATCATCTTGTGTATAATCAGAATATTTTTTATATGGATCCTTTAGAATATTTTTATCTATGTTTTCGCCTATGATGCCAACCAATTTATAATTACTATCAACTCTAGAAGTTCCTATGCATTCATAATCAACTAATTTTATATCATCATCACTTTCTTCTACTGTTTCATTAATTATACATATAGATGGGACTTCTAATAGCTCTCCTAAATTTCTTAGCCTGTCATTGATTTCAAATGTTAAAATTATTAAAAATGCATGTTTTGAACTAATTTGACTACAAGTTATTCCTCTCATTAAAAAACAAGGTCCATGCATTAGTTTACCATTTATATCAATTTTACCATTCATACTAAGCCTATATATATCTTTCCAATTTATGGCTGGTTCAACCTCCATCTTTTTTACGCAAGAACCAGTCAGTTTATTAACTTCATATTCTGAGGTAATACAATTAGAACAAAAATAATTATTATTGGATTCACAATTCTTACAAAAATGAACCAAGCATTTAGTTGAGACTTTTGAGCAATAATTAATATCTGATTCTGGATTATATAATAACTCGTTGCCTTTCAAGCATTTTGTACAGTTATATATTTCTTTACCTTTTGATATCTTATAAGTAGCTTCAGCACAATTTTCTGTATCTTCATTAGTCTGGAAACAATAACTATTTTTATTTTTTTCTTCAGTTATTCTTACAGGCAAACTTCCATAATAATCAGAAAATAAATCTTGAAATAAAAAAATATCTTCATGATATAGAATATCAAAAATTAAATAATCCAAATTATCATTATAAATATAATCATTGTAATCAATGTAATAATAATCATAAAAATAGTACTCATCATACTCTTCATCTTCAAAAATATTATAACATTTAATACAAGAATATTTTGGATTTTCATCTGTACCTAGATTTTCCGATTCTTTACAAGGTAAAAATTTTCTTTGTCTGAAAAAATAATCGTTTTTAATAAAGTTTGCAAACTTTTTATTATCCTGATAAAAAATGTCATAATAATAATGATGTAAATAATGTTCTATAAAATTTGAATCAAATAAGGTTGGAGTATAAGCACATTTTATTTCATTTTTATTTTTTAACAGAGAAAATTGGGGCTTGCATCGAGTACAGGTTTTTTTACCATCTTTTAATGTTATTTCTAAACAAGATTCAAATTCTTTTAAATCCATATTTGCTCTATCTAAGCAAGAATGCTTATTAGCTTCAATGAATAATATATATCCTTCTTTGCATTGCTTACACAAAATACTATCCCCTTTTTCATTTTCTTGGCAATAGACACAATTTTCAATACCCCCTTTTTCCTCATCTCCACATTCTATGCAATTATTATTTATTAAAGCATTTGTCACGATACTTTGTTGGCAATATCCATACTTATTTATAAAATAATGTTGTGAACATTGAGTACATTTGTAATTACCAGTAATTTCATCTTTTATACCATTAACACAATTTTCGAAGAGAGATGAATAAGAAAAACACCATCCTTCATTTGATGTAAAATACCCGTCCATGCAATGTTCACACTTAAATTTTCTCTTTCTTTTAATGCCATAATATTCTTCAGGTTTATTATAATTATCTTCATATATGCATTTATCACAACCTTTATTTATACTTTCACATTTTTCACAAAAACCTTCAGAAGATTCTATGTATCCGTCATCACATTTTCCTTCACATAAAAGAATATTATTTCTTTTCAGGGAGAAATTACATTTACCAGCGCATCCTGGCATTCCAACATTTTGATCATTACATCTATAGCATTTTTTTCCATCTGGAGTAAAATACCCTTCACTACAAACTCCATCTTTAATATTTTCATACATTTCATCCTCGAATTTATCCAATATAACATCGTTATCATTTTGAAATTTTTCAAAGACATTTTGACAAATTTGTCTTCCAAAAAATTTACTCTTATAAGGTAAATAATTCAAAATACAAGATGTACAATCGTATACCGTATTTATATAATTAGTATAGGCTTCCGCTTCAGTACATGAAGATATACTTGTATCATAAATACATGATTGATCTCCATTTTCATATTTGACTAAAGTATTATAACAACATTTACCATTTGAATTATTCTCTTTATCACAAATAATTTTTGGAATAGCATTATCTAAATTTTGATGACAAGTTTTTGTCTTATAATCCATAATAAATTTATATTGACATTCCAAGCAAGTATAAGAATCATCATTCTTGCTATAAAGAACACTATTACATCCTTCAAATTTTTTTTTTAAATCATCTTTAGAAATATCATAGCATAAATAATTGTTCAACACAAAATTTTTAGTATCTTCATTTGCATTATCAATATTATACAAGACTGTTGATATAGAATCTGATTTTGTTGAAACATTTATTTTTTCAAAATTTTCTATTAAATCTACCATCATAAAGTAAAAATTATGATCAATAAAATTCAAATAAATAAATGGAAAATTGTTTTGATAACATAAATTTGAACACTTATTCATTCTTTGATTTATATCTTTAATTATGAATTCTCCTGTACATTTTTCTATTTTTAGCATTTCACATTTTTTTTCATCATTTAAATAAAATGTGTCTCTACAAGAAATGCAAGTTGTTTTTATTTGAGTATTTATACTTTTCAAAGCCTCATTATAATCGTTATAATCTTCATACAGTTTTCTTATATCATAATCAATTTCTAAAACATCCTTATCATTAAAATTATATAAATAAAATGAATAACTGGCAATTGAAAAAGTTTGTGCATAACAATTAGAATGATTTTCAATTCTATTCATAAAACTTATGCATTTTCCATCAGCATCAATATAATATCCGGGAGAGCACAAAAAGCATGTTAATTTATTGTCTACAAAACCACATTTCAGACATGATTCAGATAAATCATATCTGCAATTATAGCATTTTCCTGTGGGAGATAAGACAGAATCAAAGTAATTAAAATTATCATAAGAATATTTTTGATTATAATTATATTCTTTTAAGTATTTGAAATATGAATAGCAATCCCTACATATAATATTTTCATTTCCTATTTCATTTGTTTCATATCCACATTCATAACAGGCAGGACCACCATATTTTTCAGATCTGCAATAAACACATAAATCATCTTTTGTTTGGAAATATCCATTTTTATAAAATTGGCACTTTTTTTTTTCTTTGTATTCATTCAAGTTATCTTTACAAATCATACATCCAGGAGATATTTCTGGATGTTCTTCACATTCATTCAATTCACATTTATTTTTTTCTGTATTTAACGAATAATAATCATTAATACATTGATCACACTTAAGCTCTTTTTCTTTTTCATCAAATTTGCATAAATTGCAATTTCCTATTTCATATTCGCATATAAAGCATTGACTATCTGCTTTATTTATTGTATCACATTTGTCACAAAATTGATTAATTTTACCCAATGAATCAGAAGAGCATTCACATATACCAGATTGTTCATTTATGTAGGCATTTTTTACACAAATTTTGCATTTATAATTTCCATTTTCGTCTTTTTGTCCTTCTGAACAATATGATAATTTCCCTTCTCTAATATGACAATCCTTTATACCAGTATTTTCATTTAAAATAAGAGCTAAATAATTTTGGCATTTACTACAAGAATATTGTTCAATATCTTTAAGATATTCTGATTCTTGGCAATTTGGAGAAAGGTCATAATCATAAGGATTTATACATTTTGAATCATCTTTAACTGGTATATAACCATATTTACATTTTAAACATTCAAATTTTCCTTTTATTTCATCAAAAATTGCATTAAGACAACCATAATAAGGTTTATTGAAATCCCGATTATCTCGGCATTCAAAAGTATTATTAATATAAACAGAATCATTATTCCAGCATTTTAAGCATTCATATTTGTCTTTGTTTTCATCATTTCTTTTATATATACAATTCTCACATCCATAATTATCGCTTATTTCTTTAATTTCTCCACATGAAACGCAACTATTATCATTAGGATTATATACATAATTATCATAGCATTTTATGCAAATTGTCTCGCTTTTATCTTCTGATTTTTCATCAATTTTACATCTTGAGCATCCCGTAGAACAAGAACCACATTTATGATTTTCTTTATATATTTGAGAATGACAATATAAGCAAATTGGATTTTTATTTTCGTCAAAAATGCAATATTCACAATTGTATCCACAATATTGACATTGTTTTTCAGAATTTAGAATATATCCATAAATAACAGTTTTTACATTCTTCTTCTCCTTCACTATTATAAATACAATTGTAACATCCTTCATTACATTTAATGCATTTTGAATCTCCACCATTGATATATCCTTCTCTACACTTACAAATATCATATTTTTCTTCTTCTATTCTATCTGAACACGAGAAGCAGTCTCCACCTTCTACGATAATCTTTTTGCATTCCTTGCATTCTCCATTATTTAAATCTTTTTGATATCCTTTTGAGCATTCATAGCATATCAATTTTCCAGATAATTTATCTTCTTTCATTTCATAAGAGCATTTTGCACATCCTGGGAAACCTTCATCACATTTTGTACAATTTCCTTTTAAATTATAATATCCTTCTTTACATCCATCATCTTTGCATCTTATATTTCTGTCAATTACATAATTAGAACTATCGCAATTTCCTTCGCAGTTAATTTGCCCATATATTGGATCATTACAGGGAAGACATTGTAAAGAGTTAAAAAATAAGAAATGTTTTTCCTCACAAGTGGAGCAACTATCAGAGTTTTCTGAAGAATCACATTTTAAACAATTATCTATGGTATTTTCTCCACATTTAATTTCTTTGCTAAATGGAATATTAATAATATTCAAATATAAGAATATTATTAATATGAGATTATTGGCTAATTTAACTTTCATTTATATATAATGAATAAATTATATATATTTTTATTAACCATAAAATGAAGGGAAAAAATAATTTAGATGAATCTATTAATAAATGCACTTTATTTTATAAAGTAAATACTTACCAAGAAAAAGTTAAGATATTCGATTCCAAGTTTTGCCAGAATAATTCGAATAATTGCGTAATAATAATCAATGGTCAAAAACAAAAAATATGCGACTATTATCAAAATATTAACTTCCAAAATACTATTATTATAGAATTTCTAATGGGAAATAATATAACTGATTTTGATAATATGTTTAATGGATGTTCATCCTTATCATCAATTGATATAACCTCTAAATGGAACACTAAAAATATCAAAAGTATGAAATGGATGTTTTATGGGTGTACTTCATTAGAATCATTACCAGATATTTCAAATTGGGATATTTCTAATGTTTCAGATATTCAATTTATGTTTGGGGGATGCAAGTCATTAAAAGCTTTACCTGATGTATCAAAATGGAACACAAAAAATATTGTTAACATGAGTGGTTTATTTTCCGAATGCTTTGCTTTGAAATCATTGCCTGATATATCAAAATGGGATATTTCAAATGTAAATAATATAAACAAGATTTTCTCATGTTGTACTAATTTATCATCTTTGCCAGATATATCAAAATGGAATACTTCAAAGATAGAAAATATGTCCTTTATTTTTAACCAATGTATATTGCTACCAAGATTGCCCGATATATCAAAATGGAATACATCTTGTGTTAAAAATATGTCCTATATGTTTTCTCAATGTTCAATGCTAAATATTTTACCGGATATATCAAAATGGAATATTGGAAATGTAACTGATATTAGTTCAATGTTTAGTGAATGTATATCTTTAACCTCACTTCCAGATTTATCTAAATGGAATACGTCAAATATTTTGTTTATGAATGCAGTATTTAAGAAATGTCATTTATTGGAGTCTTTACCTGATTTATCAAAATGGAACACAAATAAAGTTACAAATATGAGTAATATGTTTTCAGA
Source organism: Entodinium bursa (assembly GCA_023807345.1). Lineage (NCBI taxonomy): Eukaryota > Ciliophora > Litostomatea > Entodiniomorphida > Ophryoscolecidae > Entodinium > Entodinium bursa. The sequence continues at coordinate 2,081 of JAJNAA010000076.1, read as the reverse complement.
ATGTTCTTCATTGAAAAGATTACCCAATATTTCAAAATGGAATACTTCGAATGTAGTAGAAATGTCGAAGATGTTTTCTGATTGTTCTTCATTAAAATCATTTCCAAATATATCTGTTTGGGATTTCTCAAGTGTTTTCAATAAGAGTAATATGTTCCAAGGGTGTCAACATGATTTTTTAGAAGAAAAAATTTTTGATGATGATTATAATGATAATAACGGTAATATAGTTGATTTAAATATTAAAGTGGATAAAAATAATATTATAAGAAATGATGATTTGAAGTATTTTCCTCAAATAGAAATTAAATTTAATAATATAGATAATATAACTAAAGATATGATAGATAATATTAAAGTTGAAATTCGTAATTTTTTAAAGGAAGATAATTTTTCAATTATAGAAATTAAAAAAGGAAGTTTAATTATTATTTTATCTTTGCAATTTATTATCTTTAATGAAATAAAAAAACAAAAAGAATTAAATTTAGAATTTGATTTAGATAGATTTGCAAATCAATTTTCAGATAATATAAAAGAGGAAGTTACAAAAATTTCTTCTCTATTAAAAAATCATGAATTTAAATTTATTACATTAGGAACAGTAAAACCTGATTATGTTGATGAAGATATCATTGATATAACTGATGAAAATAATAGAAATGAAATGGTAAGAAAAATAGATTCTATATCAGGAAAAAATGATGAAAATGAAAATAATATTAATATATTTGAAATAAGTAAAATAAAGGAATTAGAAATATTTTATACAAGAATTTTACAAGATGCTGATCAACAAGAAAAAAATCAATTTAAATTAATAAATAATTTGGCTGAATTTAATAATTTATTTGACATAGAGATGGAAGAAGCTTTTAAAAAGACTTATTTTGAATTCAAAATAACTCATATTTTTTTGGTAGATAAAGAAAAAGAGTATTATATTTCAGAAAGAGAGCTTTGTGAAAATAAAATTATAAAAATATTATTCCATGGTACAAAAGTGGAATCAGCAATAAGTATATTATCAACTCAATTTAGAGAAAGTAATGCTCATGCTATAGGGAAAGGAGTATATTTTACTGATTTATTAGACTATGCTTGGAATTATTGCAGAATTACATATGGTATTATTCCTAGAGTTGGAGAATCTTTTTCTTTTGTTGCAAGTGAAGTATATTATGATGATTCTAAATATGAATTTGTTTACAATTCTGATACTTATAATGAGCCAGTTCAAAAAAATGGAGTTAGATGTTGCTATGGGTATTTTAACCGATTTAAATTAAGCTTTGAAGATGTAGAAAATAATAAAAAGCCTTTTGGACAAGAATATTTAATAACAGAAAAAAACCAAATTTTACCTTTATATACAGTTACAGTTAAAAGATTAGAATATATAATAATATGGAGAGATTATAATTTTAATTCAGAAAATCCAAATAATTATAGTGATGAAGTTTTTAACAAAATGCAGGAGTTTCATCGCAAAATTAAAAAGTTAATATCAAGAGAATTAGATTCAAAAATATATTATGTTAAAACTACTGAAGAAGCATTATCCTTGATAGAAAGAAAAAAATATAATAAAATATTTATTATAACTAATGGAAATAATAGTGCAAAAGAATTCATAAAAGCAGCAAGAAAAATAATAGGGTCAAAAGTGATTGCTGCAGTTTCAGTATATAATATTCCGTTACATATGAACTGGGTTAAGACTATGAAAAATACATTATTATTAAATGATCAGGAATTTCATTATAAATATCTAAAAGCAATAATGAAAAAGGATGAAAGGTGTTTATATGAATTGAAAGATGAAATAGTTAATTATTATGTGAACAAATTTCCAGGTTTTGGAATTGGAGAATTTAATGCCGATATTTTAAGATTTCCCAAATTTAAAAATGAAGGGGAATATAATGATTTAACATTTAATAAATTAGAAGAAAAGAATTGTCAAATTTTTTAAGATATTTATATCAAAATAAATTTATATAAATTTAAATTATATATTGATTTAAAAGAATTAGTCTATTTAAAAAAGAAAATAAATAATATGGGGATTGGGGATTGGG
>JAJNAA010000075.1:0-11344 GCA_023807345.1 Entodinium bursa | reverse complement strand
CCCCAATCCCCATTAAATTTTTAACTTTTTTTGTGGTTATTAACGCAAATTATTAAAAATAATAATATATATTTTTATAGAAAGAAATATGGAAGCAAAGATTGAAAAAAATAAAATTATAAATAAGAAAATCCCAGAAGTATTAGAATATAGCAACCAATATAAAAAAGAAATGAAAAAGCTGTTAAGATTAAATAATATATTTTCAGAATTTGAAAATAAGGCTTCAAAAGAATTAAATTTTTATATTGATGAATCAAATAGAAGATATTCAATGTCAAAATGTGGCATAAATCTTAAGGCATTAATTTCATCAACAAGGAAAAAATGCTTAGATGAATCAAAAAAAATTTTAACTGATAATTTTTATAATAATAAAATTATTGAAAATGAAAAAGAAAAAATGAAACATAAAGGTAATAAAATTTTATATAAGAAATTAAGAAACTCGATGAATATTGTTAAAAATCCTGCATTAAAGAAAAAAAATAACAATGTTAATAATATTAAGAATATAATGTTAAAAAGAAACAATAATGAAAACAAAGAAAGAAAAACTCATATTTACAATTATAATAAAACGAATTTTGAAAAGAGTGAAAAAATAATGGATAAATTAATTAATGAGGAACAAAAATCGTTATCAAAATCAATAGATAATTATAAATCTAATTTAGATCAGCTTAAAAATATTTTAAACAACAATCCAGTTATTAATAAAAGAAAAAATTCAAATGCTTACAAAAAATTAAATTTATATTTGCCTAATCTAAAATTTATAAATTATGCAACCAAAAAAGTAGTTAAGAAGAATAATGATAGAGATGATCCTAATAAAAAGGCAGATATTCATAAATTATTACCTTTTTCTAAATTAAGCAAAAAAAATTCAGAAAAATTAATAAATTCTTCATCAACTTCTAAACAGGAATCAAGAAAAAGTAAAATTTTACCTTATATAACAGAGCCAAATTTACCAGATAAAAAACAAATTCCAAATGATTTCCAATATTACAAAGATTATCAAAATACAATTTCAGTAGTTGTTAATTCGGCTAATAAAGAATTATTTGTAAATAATAATTTTGATAAAAAAAGGACAGAAGTTGAAAATATTTTGAAAGTAGATGAAATTCCAAATGTCGAGTTATATGATGATTTAGCTTATGAAAAAGCTAATAATGTAAAAGAAGAAAGAAGAAAAAAAAATGATGTTATTAGCAAAAATCAAAATTATCTTAAATTATCCATTCAACAAAGGATGATTTTAGATATTGATAAAAATATCAATTTAATAAAGGATATTGAAGATAGTTTGTATAATAAGGAAATTAGTAATTAAGATTAAAAAAATTCCGATAAACGAAGAAGTAAGAAATATTTAAAAAATTGTAGATAATATTATTCTTAAATATTAAGAAAAAATTTGATTTTCCATTTAATTCAATAAAAAATTATTTATTTTCATTATATAATTATTTGAAAAAATTTATATTTAATAATAATACTAATGAGAATAATTAAAATCTTCAGACGAATTATCATGAATAAAATCTTCAAAAGAAGGCGTTTTTTTTTCTTGCCTTACTTCAACTATTTTTTTCTTCTTCTTAACAGCAATATTTATTTGTCTATTATGTAATATTATTTTATTATATTTTCTCTTTATTTCTTTTTCTAATTTAATATGTTTCTGTAATCTTTGATTTCTCAACTCTTCAGCTTTTTCGTCTCTATGAGCTTTTTCTAAATCAAACAATATTTTTCTCATTTTTTTCTTTCCATCTTTGTTATTCATTTCAAAAATTCTTGCATATTCTACTAGATAATTAACGCAATATTCTATATAAAAAATAGAAAATAAAATTCCGAAATTTTTAAAAATTTTTTCTTTTTCTTTTAATATTTCATAATGCTTTTGGTCTTTGAATTTAATTGTTCTGCAAATGTTATATAAATTTCTGACTTTATCAAATAGCACTTCTTTTTTAATTTTTTTTGTTTTATTTTTGCTTTTGCTTTTACTTTTTTTATTAACTTTGGTAATTGTTATTTGTGGTACCATTGTTTCAGTGTGAATGACTTCATCATTTTCCTTTTTTTTTTCATCTTTAAATAATAGAGACCTCTCTTTCTTTTTATTTAAAGCTTTATAATGATATAAACTATGAAAAATATTTATTATATTATTCATTGCAGAAAAACTTAATTTTAATTTACTTAATTCATTTTCTTTAATATTGATATTGTAATAATAAGATTCGAAAATTTTATTATTTTGTTCAGTGACTTTATTTAATTGATTCCTTAAATCTTTTATTTTATAGCTTAAATTAGTATTATATTCAATAAGTAACAAATTTTCTCTTTGCAAAGAAGACATTCTATCACTAAATTCTTCTATATTATATATCAAATTATTTTTATATTCTTTTATTTTTTTATAAGTTTCTTTCCCTTCTTTTTTATTCAAAAAATTAATTAGGTCATTTTTTAAATTAGGTATATTACTATTATCAAAAGTCGAAAAAATTTTTGGCTTTTTAATCGATTTTTTCAATTTATCTTTTTTCTTTTGAACAACTGACATAGTTAAGATATTTGCAGTTTTAGTATTTTCTGTATTTTTAATAACTAATGAATTTGCTAATTTTTTCGTTCTGGATTCGTAATAAGCATTTACATCATTAATATTTTCTAAAATTAATTTATAATAAATAGGTAATATGACTTTTTTTTCTTTTAATTTTATTTGAAAAAAAATCCATCTTAATATTTTACTTTTTTCCACCTCTATTTTTGCCATTTTTGAATTTATTCTTGATATCTCATTTTTTAGTCTAATTATTTTTTCTTCCAAATCTTCTACTTTATTTTTTTCAAAAGATTTTTGATACATTAAGAATTTTAAATATTCATCGATTTTATTAGAAAAAAAATCCCTATTTAATTTTTTCCATATATTAAATGATTCAATTTTATCATTTATATACCCAAATTCATTTTCATATTTTTCTTTTGTTCTTAAGCATAATTCTTCCTTTGCTTTCAAAGAAAATTTAAATATTCTTCGTTTTCTTATTTTTTCTTTAAATTGATGGCTGCTTTCCCTTTTGATATTTATTTTTTTATTTTTAGCTGATATTGTTCTATCTTTATATTCTTTCTTGAGATCTTCTTTTCTACTGAAATCAAGTCGATCATTCATAAATTTGGTTAATATATCAGCATTCTTATGATTAGAATAATTGTAATTGGTTAATTCTAATGAATTATCATTATTAGTTTGTGTAATTAAGTTTCTTATAATAGATGGTTTTTTTTTGACATTTGTTTCGGTTAAATATATAGTATTTATATAATTTAAATTATCATTGCAAATATTATTTATAGTTTCTATATTATTCATGATACTATTTTTCTTCATATTTGTCTTTGGATGATATAATCTTTCTAATTCAATAAAAGATTTAAATTTACTATTTTTATTGGTTTTATTACTATTTTTATAAAAATAATTTTCCTCATGAAGTAGCCTTTTCACTGCCGAATTTGGTGAAGTTTTTAAGATAGCAGATTTTTTTTTTGGAATATTTGGGACAATTTTTTTTTGATGATTAAATAATGTTGTTTGAATTGTTGAAGAATATGGCCTATTTATAGCAGAAGCCATTCTCGATGATGTTAATGTTAAACCTATTCTTGAAGAATAATCAGTTTCTCTACGACCAAATAATGTGTCGTTTGAATATTTATTGGATTTTTTTGCTTGCAAATATAAATTATTTAAATTACCAAATAGATAATATTGATAAATTATTAAATTATTTAATTTATCTCCAAAAATATATTTGTTTATTATTAGATCAACATTAAAAAAATATATTAAATATATATAAAGATATATAAAAGGAAATTTAAATCAAAAATATATCTCTAATAATTAATAGGACATATAGATATATATAAAGGAACATTAGGAATTCAGCAATGTCAGAAAAAATTTTGGTATTTATTAAAATGAAATTGCTTTTTCTCAAGGAAACCAATTTATGCCTTGTTCCTGTAGTTTTTCCCAAACTGAATTTTCAATAGAATTAAAATTGAGGGAATTATTAACATATAAATAATTTAAAAAATAGACATAATTCCATAAATTATGAACTTGCTCAACATGTTTATCAAAATCTATATTTTTTAAAAGGCATTCATCTCTTTTTATTTGGCAAATAAAACAAACATTATTTTTATCATTATTATCTTCATCATTGTCATTTCTTAATTCTCCAAAAGTATCTATAATAAATGACAAAAACATTTTTCCAATATAAAGTGAAATTAATAAAAAGAAAAATACATCAAAAAAATATCTTCCAATATAATGGCCAACATCACTCTTATAACTGATTTTTCCAAGATCCTCACTAATTCCACCATTAGATAAAGAACCTCTACTTAACATGAATAAATAACATTGAACAGAAGAAAAGCAATAACCTTCTGTTAATGTATCTTGACTTTTAGGTATCAGAACTTCATCAAAAACAAAAAAATAAGAGAAATAAAAAAATGCTAACCACATGAAAATATATATACATAAAAAATCAAATAATAATAATAAAACTATATTTTTCCATTTTAATTGTATTGCTAAAACAATATCAAACAAAGTTGAAATTATATTTAAAATAAATAGTATTTGAACGACAAAAAAAATAGGCATTTTAGTACAAATAAAAAGGATATTTAATATTAATGATAAAATTAGAGTTATTATTTCTCTATTTGTTATATGAGTAGGCACTACTAGTACATAAAATTTTTCCCAAAATGATGTTTTTTTGTTTATTGCATTAAAAAATTTAGAATTACTTATTTCTTTTCCTTGAAAATAATCAACGACAGTTTGCGGTATTTTTTCATCTTCTCCTTTTCTTTTACCTACAAAGGGTTTATTATATTTTTTCATAATATTATATTGAAATGAATTTAAAAATTTAAAAAAATACCAAATAACTAAAAATAATCCTAAAAAAACCATTTGTATGACTGCCAGAATCATATTTTCAAGATATAATTTTCTTATTTTATCCTTATCAAAACTGAAATATTCTTGATAAGATTCATCTGTTTTTTTATAAAATCTAAATAATATTAAAAAATTTTGAGCAACTATAAACAAAAAATTTATCATTTCTATATATGTATAATTTAAATTAACACAAAAATATTTGAATTTAGAAGAACCAATTAAATGCTTATTAACTATCATTTCAAAGAGACAATAATCTGCATAATCAATCAATGAATTCAATTTTGTGGAAGCATTTGAACGTTTGACTGTATTTATAAATTTTTTTTGAGAACTTTTGCTTAAGAAAAATGTAAGGAAAGGACGTGGAAAAAATATCGTTTTTATATTCGATTGTTCATCAGAGTTTTCTTCTTCAGATGAATCTTCTTCATCATTTTCAGATGATAAAGATAAAGACTCAATGTCTGTATTCAGATTATTTTGTTCTTCTAAATTTAGACCTTTTCCCCTAAAATCTTTTTTTTTTCTTATATATTTTTTATGCATTTTAATTAAATTTTTAAATGTTCTATCTTTTTTTAATCCTTCTTTTACTTTCTTTGCAATTATTTCATTAATTTTATTTTTATTTAAAGCAGAGGTATGATTATCTATATCATTCTTTTCATCTTCACTGTATTCCTTATTTTCGTTTTTTTCTTTTTCATCTATTTTTATTTCTACTTTCAATATGATAATATTCAAAAATTTAAAAATACTTTTACTAAATAGAGAACTAAGATTAAATTCCCCATTTCCATCAAATATATTTTTGTCTGAAATTTCTTCATTTTTCTCAAAAAGTGCATTTAAATTATTATATTTGTAAATTTCTCCCAAGATTTTAATTAATATAAAAATATTAAATATTAATTGCAATTCTATCATGTTTCTAAAACTTTCTTCATACGTATAAAATTCAATTAATTTATTAGTGTATCCATCTATACTTTTTTCCAAATTTAATTGGGATATTAATTCTGGATTTTTTAATCCTAAATGATTTATTAAATCATTAAAATTGAACAGAATTTCTAGATATAAATTAATAGTAGTAAAATCATTTTCTATCAATTTTTCTATAAAAGTTTTTTTGCCTCCATTCAATAAATAATATATCAATATTTGTGTTAATTTGATCTTTGTGTAGCAGATCACTTTTTTCCTTTGAATGGCAAAACTATTACTATTTATTTCTTCTTTTCTTATCTTTGAAAAAAATAATTTTATGTATTGAAAATTTTTTATTAAATAAGATTCATCATAATAATTATTAGATTTTGTTAAAGATTTTTTTTTAGGGCCTAACAGAAATTTTCTAAAATATAATTTAATTATATTATTATTTTCTTTTGTTGATGCAATATATTCTATAATAAAATCTATAGCATTAGAAATAAATATAATTAATTTATCATATGGTAATTCACTATCTATTATATTCTCTAAATCTAATTTGTATAATGCATATTTTAGATTATTCATTATTGTTTGATATATTGTTTTTTTTATTATTGAAATGCTATTTTGGAGAACTTTATTTTTATTAAAAGAATATTTTCCTTTATAATATAAAGATTCATTTTCATTTTTTTCTTCTTCAAATTTTTCTTTAAATTTATTATTATTATTATTATCAATATTATTTATTTTTTGATGATGAAAAATTTTATTATGAAAAGTAAAATTAAATCCTTCTCCTAAAGCTTGGATAAATTGTATATATAATTTATTTAAATTAGTGATTTCTCCAGCCATATCATTTACAAATATATTTTTGGATAAAGAAAAAACTAATACTGAAAATTTATTGATATCAATATTTAAATTAAGGAAAAAATTATCATTTTTAATTTGTGAAAGTATACTGGTAATACCTTTGCTATCATAAAATATTATTTTGGTTATTAAACATAAATTGATTTCTAATTTTCTCAAATAATTTCCTTCATTGCTATTAAAGAAACTTAAAAAATAATCAACATATAAATTTTGAAAGGAATTTTCTCCTGAACCATCGGATATAAAATCATTAAAATTAGTTTTATTAATATCAATAAAAGTATTAATAAAAGAAGATTTTAAATTTTGAATTTTATATAAATAATGATCTTTTTTAATGAGTTCATTTGATTCTTCTGCTTTTTCATCGTAAAAATATTCATAATCCAAACTTTCTAAAAGACTAAAAGGAGTAAAATTTGATTCAGCCATTACATCATAATATTCAAGGTAATTTTGCAAATTATATTTATGATTTATTTTACATATTTTTATTAATGAATCTATACTTTCAGTGAGATAGCAATAAATTTTTTTTTTATTATAAATATTAAAAGATATTGATTTCATATCATTTATTTTTTCTTTTATTTTTTCTAGTTCAAGATTCCAATTGTAATCATGAATATCTTCTTCTTCATTTATTCCTTCCTCTTTTAATATTAATTTTGTCTCATTTGCTTTGTAAGAATTTTTTATTTTTTGATATATTTGTTGAAATGATTCAATTTTATTTAAAAAATCTAATGATAATCCATAAAATAAAATCTTAAATTTCCCAAAAAGATTATTATTTTGACAATAAAAAAATATTGAAATATATTTTATATCGAGTAAAATTTGTTTATAAAATATTTCACAATGTTTTAAATCGCACTTATTTAATTGCTCCGGAAATTTTTTAATTTCATTTGAATAAATATTTAAAATAATTTCTATTTCTGAAATCTTTTTAAATTTTTTCATCAAGGTTCCTTGAGATATTCTATTAAAATTATTATTTATGTTTTCTTGTGGGTTTGGGTTGTTGTTTTTTTTAAACTCAAAATCATTAGGATTTATATCTGTATTAATTAAATTATTTTTCAATAAAATTTCAAATTCCTGATTAGATAAAGGACTCTCTTGCTCTAATATTTCATATTCATTTAAATAATCAGAAAAATATAAAGTTCTTAGATATTCTAATAATATATATTTTTGTTTTAACGTAAAAATATTATTATCAAAAGAAGATTTAATTCTCGATAAATCATTAAAGTTTAAAAATATATCCATTATTTTCTTTGTCTCTTTATTATTATAAAAATAAAATGTATTTATCGTTATCAATTTGAAAAAACAGAAATATAATGATAAAAATGATTTTTTATCGAAATTATTTTTGTCATTTTGATTTATATTTAAATTTTGTGGCGACTGAAGAAATAAAATTCGAAAAAATGAATTTTTATTAAAAAGATCAGCAGGATTTTTTTCAAATATTAAAATACATTTTATTTTAATTTCTTCAAAATCTTCATAATTAAGATCATCTTTAAGATTCATAAATATTTTCATAATTTTTTTAAATTGAATTGAAAATTCAACTAAATTATTATTAGATACCAGGTTAAAAATAGAAATATGCTCTAATAAATTTTTTTTAAATCTTGGTAATACTTTATGGTGCTTTATACTTAAATTATAAGTTTTTAAACCTTTTGTTATATCATAAAGGAAATTGATGGTCTTATTCATTATTTTAAGATTAGATTCTATATCTTTTCCTAATTGATGATTAATATTCTTATTATTTGAATTATAATTAAATCGATTTATTATTTTGTTTATTCGCGATAAATTTTTTCCCATTAAAAAATATTCCATTCCATTTTTTGAATATAAATATAAACTTAATGTTGAAAAAATAATATCACATAATTCTGGAGTTAATAAATTTGGAAATTTTCTATTGCTTAAAAAGGATAAAACCTTACTTATAATTTCATCTAAATTTGAAATTATTAATATATCTACAAATTCTTCCAATATAGAATCATGTAATATATCTTTCATAAATTTATAATTATTATTTTTTAAAGAAAGTTTCTTCCAATAATTTTTAATATTTATATTCATTTTTATATTTCCTTCTTCATATGTGCTATCTTCATCTAAATCAGATAATAAATTTTCATTGTTGTTTTCTCCTATTAAATCGTTTTCTTTATTTAACAAAAAAAAATTAGTTGATATTCTTCTAAAATTATAATCCATTTCTTTATTTTCATTTAAATTATTATTAATGCTTCTTCCTCTCAAGAAATTTGACATAATATTATTAATATTTTCTGAAAAATTATAGATATCTTGGTATATTTTGTTATTTATTTCTAGAGCTTTTCCAGTGAATTTAGAAGTAAATAAATTATTAAATTTATTTTCAATATTATTTTTTAATTGTAACAATTGTTGTTCTAATTCATCTTTTTGAGAAAAATTAAAAAATAGATATTTATTTTTTTTGAATTTATTTACAAAATAATAATAATTAATCAAGCTTTGTTTAGAAATAGAATCTATTTGTTTATAATAAACATTATCAGCTAAGCAAAAAATACCTAAAGTTTCAGTAAATAAGCTTACAATTTTTTCAGGAAATAAACCGCCATTTTCAGGAAGACGAATATTTGTATTTTTATCCTTTTTAATTTCTAAATTATTCAAATTATTTATTTTTTCTCTTCTTTTTGGTAATCTTTTATAATGTTCTTTCAAAATGTCACATGATTTAATTACAATTTGAAATAAAGCTGAACCACTTGAATTGATGACATGAATAAAATCATCTAAAGATTTAATATCTTCAATAGATGATTCTCTTTTATTTTTATTAAGATATTCCATAACTATTAAGTCATTATATGTTACAGAAATCATGAAAACAATTTCTGCTATTCCTTGAAATATATTTAATAATAAATAAATATTTGGATTTCTATTTTTAATATAATCATAAAATTTATTAAAAAATATAATTAAATGATGGACTAATTTAATCAATTCCTCTTTGGTCCAAAGCATTTTTTTTAATAAAAAACATAAATATTTTAATCCTACTTCATACTCATAAGCAAGTTTTTCTAAATTTATATATTTAATACTAATTTCCATCAATCTGCAAATATCATTTAATGCTATATCTTTCAAAATATTCTCTTTCTCCATTATACTATTATATTTATTATAAATATTTTCATTATATATTGTTTTCTTTGCTAATATTATCTTATATTTAATCCTTTCTAAAGGAGAACTACACAAAAAATCTATACTTGTAATGCATTTAACATTTTGAAAATCTTTTCTTAAATGGACGAAAAGAAGTATGAAAATAAGTCTAAATTTTAGTAATACATTGGCACTATTATTAGGCTCAATTTTAGATATATAATTCACAAGATTTTCATAATTAAACATTTCTAGAATATCTTCATGATAATAAAATGTTTTAAATTTTCTATTAAAAGTATTTGAAAATAATCTTAAAAGAGATATAAATTTTCTTTCTTTTTTTTCTGTAATATCTTCCTTTTTGAATACATCAATGAATAATGTGTATACTTCATGGAAAGTTATTTTATTATTAAACAATATATTTAATATTTGAATTGGCCATATATGTACCCCACTTAATTTTTGATATTCATTTAAAGGAAAGGTAAAAGCCACTTCATTATATTTTGTATGGCAATCATTTCTGCACATGCATCTATCCCTTTTCCTTCTAGTTTTATATTTTTCATTTATTTTTTTATGTTTAGTTACTTTACATTCTTTATGACATTGAACAGAACAAACACAACATATTTGAATTTTATGAATTTCGCAAAAAAAATTTTCTAATTTTAAAGCTTTATCTAATTGTATTAAATCACATGGACCAAATTCATAATCATTTATTATAGCATTTGGCGGTTTATGTTTATATTCTTTTCCACAAATACAAAAAAAATCTTTAAGTCCCTTATAATCTTTTTCTTCTATATATGTTTTTTCATTGTCTATTTTCTTCCTTTTTAATTCTCTACATACTTGATGGCAATTAAAATAACAAAATTCACAAATATATTTATCTTCTTGTTGATTGCATATAGGACATATATAACATTTTTGTAAAACAGATAAAGAACCCATATAAAATAAAGTACAACTTTCCTTTTGTAAATATTCATTTATTGAAAAAATAGCATTGGTTTTATCGATATTATTTATTTCTTTTCTTTTGTCATCTTCTTCATCATCTAATGATAATTGGGTGCCAAATGTTTTTAAAGTTTTTACAGAAGAAAATATTTTATCATGGTCTTTTTTTGACATTCAAATTATTTTAATTACTTTAAATTAAAATTCAATTTATTTAAATTATTTATCATATAACTAGAAACAAACAATATAAATGGGGATGGGGATTGGGGATTGGGGATTGGGGATTGGGGATTGGGG
>JAJNAA010000074.1:0-11360 GCA_023807345.1 Entodinium bursa | reverse complement strand
CCCCAATCCCCAATCCCCATCCCCATATATAATAAATTAAATAATAAGAATTATTATTTATTAATTTATTTTGTAATTAAACATATATTAAAAAATAAAATTTCAAACCAAAAAATTTAAATTATTAATTTAACAATTAAAAATGAAACAGAAAAAGAATGATCCATCAGACAGAGCAGAATTAGTTGAGGATCCAACCAAGTATTATGACAAATTGATAAAAATAGATGAAGAAATGTCCAATCTCCAAAACTTAGAAAAAGATCTTAATACATTTATATCAAATATAGAAACAGAATTAGCTTCAAAAACAAATCATGATCCAGAATTAAGAAACAGTGATACAATAGACTGTATAAAAATCTATTTCAAAAAAATCCAAGAAAAAATTGAGACTTCTTACCTAAACTTAACATCTACAGTGAGAGAAAAATTGTATTATTTAATATACAACGTTGTCATCATATTTTTATCCTATATTGAAAAAATGCGAAAATATAATTATTCTCTTCATGGAATTGAATTCTTAGAATGGCTTTTGACTGTGATGGAGTCAAATATCGTTCTTTCTCATATAAAATATATGAAATTAAGAGCGCAACTTTATCTTTTAATATGCTTCTTATATGAAGATTGTAAAGGTTTCAAAGCAGCTTTTGGTTTTATAACCAAAGGAATAAATAAATTACTTGAATTAAAAAGCATTGAAGAACAACAAAGGCCTTTACCTGATTATATGCAGGAAATTTTCGATGAAAATTTAAAGCATATGAGATACTTCGAATTTAAGTATGGAATTCTTAGTGGAAATTTAAATTTCGAAAGTTGGAAAAAGAAACTAGAAGAAACCTATGATGTCAATATGAGTGAAAAAGCAGATAAAAATGCTGAAAATAAAGAAAAAGATAAAGATAAAATAGCCCTTAATATTTTAAATAGAAATATCTGTGCGGTCAATTCAATATCTAATTTAAGCTTTTATAATAGCATTGTAAATCATGAAGGAACCAAATATGATTGGAAAAATAATATGATAAATTATATATATAATACCTTATTAAAACCTGATATTGATAATATAAAAAATGGTATTATAGAATTTATAGATAAGAAAAAAAGAGCTCTGGAATTGAACTCGAAAATATCCCAGAATGAAAAAAACTATGATGATATATTAAATGAAGCAATTAATACCAATAATGAAAAGAGTGTAAGAAATTATGAACATTCTTCCAAGGTAGTTCCATTAGAATTACATGTGGAAATTTTGAAAGCCTGTTATGATTGCAAATTATTTAAAGAGTTCTTGGAATTAATTGATAGCATTAATGTCAGAATTAAATATCGTCATGTGGAACATCCTTACATATCTGATGTTGATATTCAAATGAGTTCAATTCAGTATGCCAATATACCAAATGGTTATGAGAAAATTCCTTTAGATTTGAATATAAATAATTACAAAAGAGAAATAAAAAAACTGAGAGAAACAGGGAAATATATTTCAAACATGGATAAAGAAAGTAGTCAACTCGCTTCGCTCGTTGCCAAAGGAAATAAGAAAGACAAAAAAAAAGAAGTTAAAAAAGATGCAAAAAAAGATGCTAAAAAGGATAATGCCCCCAAAAAACCAGATAAAAAAGTCAACGAAGAAAATATGGTGCCTAATCCTTATGAAAAAATAGAAAACTTAGAACATAATTTCGTTTATTTATTACTCAGAAGATCACATAATCCAAATAAAGCGATAACTAGTATCAGAGTAGTAATGTCGAATGATTATAAAATAAAAAAAGATATAAAACAAAATGAAAGAGCCATTGCTCTTCCTGTCAAAATATTTAAAGATAATTTATACGAAAAAGAGCAAAAAATAGTTCTCGGGGAACAAACCACCAAATTTTTCCCTTATATAATAATCACGAAAGGATCTTCTCCTGATTTATCCGATGATAACGAAAAGCTTAACGCTGTTGTAGATGTATATCCCTTAATAAGTAATTGTCCTTACGCAACACCAAGAATGAATTATATCAAAATAGAACCTGAAATTACTATCCAGGGAAAGAATTCTGATCCAAATTATATCAATTATAATTTTTCGCATTTTTATGTAAATCTGACTTATTTAAACGATAAAAGTTTTTATGTAATTGAACGTGAAGTCGAAATATTACGACATTTATATGATTTAGAAAATTCATGTTTAGATAATAAAGATAAAATTGAAAATAAAGAAAATACCAATGAAGAAAGTAATACAGGAGATTATACGGGAAGACAATATCAATTTCTTAAATTGAATTACAGTTTTGAAAAACTGGATTTATTAGCAACGTGGATTTATAATTCCATTCAAGATGAATGTGGTATTTATTTCTTGAATTCCCGATCAAATTTCTTATATGATATTTGCATTTTAATTTACAAAAAATATTTAAAGAATTTCTTGGAAAGAATTGATTATTTCAATTCATTCAAGGAAGAATTAGAACAAAATATTGTTACAGAAATAACCCAGGTAATAAATTCTCTTCTCAGTCAGACATTTAATACTTTATTCTGTGTTCATTATGTCTTAACTAATATTCCTCATAAAGATATTATAATTTATTCCTATATAAGTCTCTTATTAGGAGATTATGCGGAGAGAACAGGAAATAATGCAACTGGTGTCGTGGTATTAAAAGATACAATTGAATTTATAGAAAAAGTAAAAGAAAAAGAGGATATATTTGGAGTAGATAATAGGGAAAATAAACAGACTTTTACTTCTTTCACATGTGATAATAATAAAATATTTAAATTAAAAAATGAAATAAGTGAAAAATATGATGATTATGTTAAAAAAATAAATAAAAAAAGAAGAGTTAATTATCGAATGATTACCGAGCAAGGAATTTCCAAAGGGGATCCTGATATTATTAATGAAGAAGATTTCGAAGTTAATTATATGGAAAGTGAATATAATACTTATTTAAACAAAAAAGAAAAAGAAAAAGATCCTAACAATGCAAACTATAAATCTCCTTTATATGATGGAAAAACTGTTTATTTAAATGACATAAAAAATAATGATAATATTAAAGTTAATTATAGCTTAACCGAGTATGAAAATGATTTAAATTGTATTTATATAGATTTAATCATGAAGTATTATCGTATGTATATCAAAAGTGGAGAAGGAATTCTTGAAAAAATGAAATTATATGACAATTTAAAAAAGGGCAAAAAAAACATTGACACAAGACAGCCCAAAAAAAATACTTTGCCCCATATAAATCTTCCAGAAAGAATTACAAAAAAATTGGATATAATAAAAGGAGAATCAGCAGTTCATGTAAAAAATAACATGAATGACTTAAAAAAGATTTTACAAGAGGGAGGAAAATTACAGCCGGATAAGCCAATATTATCCAAAAGTGAAAAAGTTATGAGATTAAATATTAATAAAAATTCTTATTTAATGGCTTTATATAACGCTTCGCTCGCTGCAATGAGACCTAAGAATAAACAAGATCAAATATATTTATTAACGATAAGTAATAATAATATAGACCAGGTTATCAAGGAAGAAGACGAAAGATATAAATATTATTCTAAATATTTTTTTTATATTAAATCCCTTGAAAGATTTAATGCTAATACTAATGAATTATCTTATCATTATTATCCTTATAATTTGCTTTATAAGCCAATCATGGTAGATAAATGCGAAAAAATTCCTGAACCAATCTTAATCCATAAGACTTCACGTAATTGTAGTTTTATTTTCCCTTTAATCAGTATAAAAAAAGATCAATTGGATAAAGTTCATCATAATATATCCAAAGTTAAAATGTTTGGACAAATTTCTACAGGGTCGAATATAGTTCAATTGAACAATACATCTTTGACTAATACTAATAAAATAGTTCCAATTTTGGATTCAATTTCTATTCAAAATTTAAAAAATAATGAAAAATATATTTTCGCTTATGCTGCTTTTGATAATGATGAAACAATGGTAAATACTATAGGTTCAACTTCTAAAGAAGTTGAACTTTATTTCCCTTTACCAATACATTATATATCTTATCAGGTTTGCAAAGTGGCTTTTGAATATAAGTTTTATAGCATTTGCAAAGAAAGGAGTAAAATAGTTTTTAATTATTTCACCGAAAAAAGCGACGTTAAAGAAATTAAATTAGATAATAAAAATAATTCTATAATTTTAAATAAATTAAAATATGATTATATTTACCGCACTTCTCTTTTCGAATTAGAAGGAGTAGCATTTTGTTTTTATTATTTGGCAAAAAGTACTTTTAATTTAAAATTAAATGAGCATTTAATTGATAATGGAGCAGAGTCTAATGTTTATAGGCAACAAAAAAATGTATTAAAAATTTTAAATATATTGAATTTAGGATTAGAAATTGCTATTTATTTAAGAAATTATAAATTAATAAAAATGTTTGTGATAGAATTATATAATACTTCTGTTCAAATTTTAAATAAGCAGAATTTGTATAAAGAACTTTTAAATATCTATATGAAAATGAGTCTTGGAGTAAATATAATTCCTAATGATATATGGGATATTAATTTAAGGAAAATTTCTTCTTTAGTCATTTATAATATATTTCTTTTAGGTAATATGGTAAATGAGCCAGATATTATTAAAAAAAGTTTAATAATGGATTTAGGCCTAAAAAATAAAAAGTATTATCCTTTTAAATATTATTATTTACAAAAAGAAGAAGAAGGGATTGATCCAAAAGATAAAAAAGATAAAGCCAAAGCAAAACAAGAAACTAAAAAAGAAGAGGCAAAAGGAGAAGAAACTGCTGAAGAAAAACCTCCAGAATCCAAATTTAAAGAAATTCCAAATTCAGTCTTGAAAGATTTAGAAAAAGAAACTCAAGAAATTGTAGAATTTATTTATAGTTGCGGTGAATATAATGAATTAATAAAAGCAAAATTGGATATTTATAAAGATATCCTTGATTCCTTGATAGAAAAATATAATGGACAAACAGATTCATCTCCAAAAGATAAAAAAGATAATAAACCACCTGTAGATAATACTGAGGGGACAAAGGAATTTTATCCAAATTTACAAAATGAAGTTGATAAAAATAAAAATGATATAAATGATTTAATTGAAGTATGGGATGGATTTAAAGCAGAAGGAATTAAATATTTCCAAAAATATATAACTTCTGGAGCAACAAAAGATAAATATTATCAATATTTGGATAAAATGCTCAAAAAATCAATTCAAAATTTCATAGGAAGTCTTTATGCTTCTCAAGTAGTTGGTGATGTAAAAGATAAAAAGGGACCAAGTGTTCCTGGAGGGGCTTCAAGTTTCCCAGAAATTTTAACTATTGTTGAAGGTCTTCAAATCCAGAAAGAAGATAATGAATTTATTATTGATATTTTTAACCAAAAATTACAATTTATCTCTGGCGATATTTTATATAAACTAAAAGTTAGGATAAGAGATTCTTTATCAAATATAAAAAAAGAAATGGAAAAGAATAAAAGCAAAATTGAAATGGATTTAGAAAAAATGGGAGGTGATATTGAACAAAAGTTTTTTGGGTGTATAGTAGAAGAAGAAATAAAACCGCCTTATAATACCATGAATGAAAATGACATTTTAAAAATAAAAGAAAAACTTTATTGGATTTCTGATTTATATTATAATAAAGGAATTATATTATATATCGATTTCCTTCAATCAAATCATCAAGAATTAATGAATTACGATTTTAATAATTTTTTCAATTTTAGACTTTGTGACATTAAAAAGCTAGATAAATATGGTTCAAAAGAATTAAAAGAAAATGATGATTTAAAATTATTGGATATAAAACTTGGTTTTTATAACCAAAAGGATATTAGAGTTGAACCAAAAAAACCTGAACAAGAAGCACCAGAAAATGTCGAAGGAGAAAAACCAGTGAGTAGAGCAGGGAAAAAAGATGAGAAAAAAAAACCTCCAGCTAAAAAAGATGATAAAAAAAAGAAAGACGCAAAAGGAAAAGATATTGAAGAAGAAAATGTAGATCCCAATGATGATATGATAGACAGGAATATGAGTGAAAGATATTTAAAATTGAATAAAATATTCGAACTTTTCTCTTTAAGTGCCTTGTGTAATAATGACACTGAAAATTATACACATTTAGATAATTTGATTTATTTTATATATAATATAATAGTATTTGATATGCTCTCTCCTTATAGTTGTTGTGATGATATCATAGTCAAAAATGAAGATGAAGACAGTGAAACAAATCCTTATAAACCTTTGCCTAATAACATTTGGTCTTATTTAATCATTATTGGGGAAGTTGCTTTAGAAAGATTAACTGATTTAAAAAAAGGTAGTCAAAAATTTGTAGAATTTGACTACGATTATGAACTTAAAAAATTCAAGACTTTAATTACAGAAAATAAATTTGACGCTCCTGTTGAGAAATTTTATTCTTTATCTAAATCGTTAAAGCCAGTAAAAAACAAATTTGATGAGGAAAATTTAATGACCTCTTTTTCTAAACAAATAAATATTGATATATATATAGAATTATTGACTTTTATTATGCAATGTGCTTATTATAAGCAAAAATGGAGTGTTTTGAGTGAATTTATTACAAAATTTAATGAAGTCACTAATGAACTTTTTAGTCAATTTACTTTAGCCTTTTTAATTGAGGGACAAAAACACATTTTTGAAAAGGCTAATACAAATACTAAAAATAAACAAGAAGAAATTAACAAAAGAGTCCAAGTTTATGAAACCTGGAAAAATTCAAGAAAAAAAAATAAAAGGCAACAAATGATTACAGGTGAAATACCTCCTGAACAAATTGAATTTGAAAAAGATTATGCGATATTATCTAATGAATTAAATATTTATACTTCAATAAGCGATATGCTTAAAAATGATAGAGATAAAAGTGAGAAATTATATGAAAGTTTTCTTAATGATACTAATAATGCTTTAAAGGCTGTGCAAATTTGTCGAAAAAAATATGAAGAATATCAAATAGAATTAATGTCATTATTTAAATATAAATATAATTTCGGTGTAAATTATAATAATTATATTAATAAATTCAAAAATTTACAATTTTTACAAAGTAGTATGTTAACAGGATATAAGAATTGTATTCAAGTCTTAAAAAAAAGACAAGAAAATTATTTACTTATTCAAATCTTATATGAAATGAGTTTAGTTTTTTATTCCATAGGTTCAGAGAAAACTTTACGTCAAGCAGAAGTATACTTTAATGAAGAAATCGACACTGTTTTCCAAAAATTATACTCAGTTAAAGGTTTTCGTGATATAAAATTCGAGAATTATATTAACGCATCAGGATCAAAGAATATATATGTTTTACCTTCATTTATTTATGCTGTTAAATCATTGCATAAGTTGGCTAAATATTGTTATGATAATTCTTTATATGAACAAAGAGAATCCGCTTTATTTGCTTCAAAAATTACATTTTATGTTTTGAATAATATTATACCAAACCCATCTATATATGCCACATATGGTACTTATAGATTAAATGATATAAATGAAAATGTTAATATTTTCGATTCTAAATTCAATATTAAACCTGGAGATTTACTTGTATCTTTAATTGAACTAAGTCAAATTTTGATGTCTTACAACAACTATGAAGAATGCTTACCTATGCTTTGTCTTGCGGAATATTTAGCTTGTGATCGATGCAAAAATATTAACTATACTTTATTCTCTAGAATATTAAAAGCCATATGCTTAGCTGAAATTGGTTATATAAATGAAGCTATTATGAATTATTATAAAATAATAAGAAAATTCGATTTACCTCAATTAATGCCTTCGGGTTATAGGCAATATTTCACAGGAAAATATGCAAATTTAACTCATAATGAAGATAAAGTGAATTACTTCAATAATTTACCACCTGATGATGAAAAAAATATAAATGCTATAAATACTTTAATTAAATTAAGTGTTGATAATGAGCTCAAAACTTTCCTTGGACCAAATTTATTTTATTATTTGCAATATGCTAAATTAATTATTTTATACAAAGCTACAAATAAAGATAATTATAATTTATACCCCGATAAAAATAATTTTAGCACTTTAAGAGATGAAACCTTTATTAGAATCGAAAAAGAATGTCGTGAAAATATTGCTATCTTAAGTAATTATGAAGATATTAATTTTTTGAATAATTGCATGAAATTGGTAAAATTCAACGAAATTAATTATAAAGATAATATTGCCATATTACAAAATAAATTTACAGAAATAACAGATAATGCCAAAATAACTTCAGACGAAGTTAAAAATTTCATAACATTAAAATATAATAAAAATGATTTAGAACTTTCTAAGGAACGTTATGAATTGATTTTTAATTACAGAATTTTACTTAGTAAAATATACACTTGTCAAGGATTGTATATAAATTCATCTGTGGTTTTATATAAATCAATAGAAAATTTCAATAAATTAATGAAAACCGAATATGGAAATAAGATTTTAAATTTCGATAATGGTGATGATTATATCACTGATTTAAAGCCTAATGAAGTTACAGTAGGTGGAGGGGGTGGAGGAGGTAAAGGTAAGCCTCCTGCTAAACAAGAAAAGAAAGATACAAAATCTACAAAAAAAGACGACAAAAAAGGAAAAAAAGATAATAAAGATTTACCAGAAAATCAACCAAATGTTGACCCAGAATTACAAATAAAAGAATTGATTAAATTAATTGCTGAAAGAATTTATAAAAATCAAAGAATTATTCCTAATAGTGTTTATTGGTTCAAATTGCATTTTTATCATTTGATTAATTTATACAAAATGAATAGATTCAAAGATAGTCTTTTTATAATCGAAAAAATATTAAAAAATAGTCAAAAAATAAATGATACATTTTTCTTCACTCGAGCTAAAGAAATTGAAATCATGATATATATTCAACAATATGATATCAGTAAAGCACAAAAATCCTATGATGAAATTTTATCAAGGGGAAAAACAAATTTCATTAACGATTATGATTTATGTGCTTTTTATGGTAATTTTGCTGAATATCATTTCATTGAAAAAAACTATGATTTAGCTTTAAATACAATTAAATTCGCAAGAAATATTTTATGGGAAAAATATGCTTCTTTTAATTATTTAATTCAACCTCAAACAATTTATACAGAAAAAACTTTGAATAATTTATATATAGATAAAGAAATGATGAATAAATTAGTAGATAAAGAAACTAATATAAGTGCAAAAATTGGCAATGCCAAAAAAGATCCAAAATCTGGAGTGGATAATACTAATCAATTATTAATCGATTATTTCAGCACTGAGCAAATATTTGAAAATCCTAATTATGATAAGGATAATTATTCAAGTCCTAAAATTGATTATCCAAAAGATACTTTTGAAAATTTGTATTATAAATACACAGAATTAATATGCAAAATTGACTTAAAATATGTTTATTTCCAAATATGTAATCCAAATAAAAATAATGAAATAAATATCCAATTATGTGAATCTATTTTAAAAGATTTATTAGTAATGTTTGATAAAATTTTATATCGGCATACCTATTATAAGACTTTAGCTTATTATTTATTTGGAGTTCTTCATAAAATTAAATTCGTAAAATATCTAAAGGAATTTTTAAAGAAAAACTTTTTAGAAAACCAAAAACTCCTGAAAAAAAATAATATAGAAGTGCTAACTTTAGATAAAATGGTTTTATTTAAATATTGTCATTATTTCAACGAAGCTTGCAATAAACAATTTTTACCTATTTTAAAAGAAGCCAAAGAAAATTTCAAAAAATCCTTAGAAATTTGTAAAAATGATTTCTTTATTTTCGAAAGTGGATTCAGTATTTTAGATATCACTTCCCAATTAGCTGATATTTCTATTCTATTAGCTGAGTATAAAATGCATCAAAATTTAAAATATGCAGATATCAATCAAGCAGTCGTTAAAATAAATTCATTAATAAACAGACAAATATTTTATGACAGACCAGATGATGATTTGCAATATTTAAAAGAAGAATCTTTAGACCAAAATATGAAAGATCTCATTAAACAATTCAAAGATGATAAATCCAAAAAAGATAAAAATGAATATGTTAATGATATTAAACAATATATTTATTATAGTGATTTATCTTTAAAAATCAAAGAAATAAAAAAGACAATAATTGAAAATACTCATGAATTATGTTCAGGAGTTAATTTAATTGATGTATCAAAATTACCTAAAGATATAACTCTACAAATTTTAGAAAGTGATTATATTACAAAGAAAAATAATAAAGATTTTGTTCAAAATATTGCAATCAAAACTGCTATTGATTCTTTTGATGTAGTAAATTTATTGAAAAATTATATGAAAGAAATAGATTACTTTAATTTCAATCAAATTGTGGATGATTCTTTAGATGAAAAATTAAAGAATTTAACAAAGCTTCATAAATTCCTGAAAACAAATTTAAGTTCATATCAATCGAAATGTTGTATTGAATTTACTCCTCAACAAGATGATGAATCTTTAACTTCAATTGATTTCATAACAAATGATCAAATTAATGTTAGTTACGTTCTTTCACCTTATGAAACAATTTCTCATTTAAGTGGATTAAATGGTGATTTTAATCAAAAAAATGGTGATAAATATATCAACTTAATTTACTTATTAGGAAATAATTCTAAATCAGCTTCCCAACAAGAAAATGCCCCTCAAAAAGTTGAACCAGTAAAACCCAAAGCACCTGCGAAAAATGCCAGAAAAAAAAAGAACGATAAAAAAGAAGTAAAAGCAATTGAAGAAGCGAATAGTGATGATGGAAGAGAAAATATACTTTATGGTAGGGTTATGATAAGTGAGAAATTTTTGTTAAATTTAAATCAAAGAATTTATAATTTAAAAATGAAATGTAGATTTTCAATGACTTTAAGTGAAGAAAAAAAGACACGAGATTTCAAATATTATCAAATTGATTATTATAATTTAATATATGATTTCATAAAAGAAATATTTTTCGGGAAAAAGCAATTTAATGAGATTAAAAAAATAAAAGATGTGATTAAAGAAGAAGATATCGGAGAAGTTTCGGTGGATAATCTGGAATTCTGGTTTAATTTTTGCAATTTCTCTTTTTATAAAACAACAAATACTAAATTTAATGAATTACTTAGAAAAATTCATAAAACTCTTATTAATTAATTAATAATTTTTTATAATTTAAATAATAAATTTATTAAATAATATTTATATATTTAATCAGACTTATGGGGATTGGGGATTGGGGATTGGGGATTGGGGATTGGGG
>JAJNAA010000073.1:0-11373 GCA_023807345.1 Entodinium bursa | reverse complement strand
AATCCCCAATCCCAATCCCCAATCCCCAATCCCCAATCCCCATCAAAAGAAAAAATAAAATATTTAAATAAAAATATCTAAATTAAAAAATTTAAAAAAAAATTCATTATAAGATAAAAATGGCAACAAAAGGAAATAATAATTACGATTACTTATTTCGTTATATAATTGTGGGAGATATGGGTAAATAATTCTAAATTTTAATTAAATTGATAATATTTTATATATAGCTGTTGGAAAATCTTGTATTCTTCTTCAATTTACAGACAACAAATTTCGTAACCAACATGAATTAACAATAGGTGTAGAATTTGGAGCAAAAACAATCCAAATAAATGGAAAATCAATAAAAATTCAAATATGGGATACAGCAGGACAAGAAGCATTTCAGGCTATAACTCGCACATATTATAAAGGAGCAATAGGTGCCCTCCTTGTGTATGATATAACAAGAAAAGAAACTTTTATTCATGTGACTAAATGGTTAGAAGAAGTTAGGAATAATAGTTCTAAAACAATTACAGTTATATTAATAGGTAATAAAAAAGATTTAGAAGATAAAAGACAAGTATCATATGAAGAAGGAGAAGCTTTTGCTAAAGAAAATGGACTTATGTTTTTAGAAACAAGTGCTAAAACTGCATATAATGTCGTTGAAAGCTTTAATTTGTCTGCGGAATGTATATTAAATAATATACAGAAAAATGGTGTTGATCCAACTATTAATTCTAATGTACGTTTAGAAAACAATGTTAGTCCTGGAGGAATTAATTCAGGAATCAATGAAAATAATCAGAAAACGGGAGGATGCTGTTAATTTTTATTTTAATAATTAAATAATTATTATTTAAATATATATTATTTTAAAAATATTATCTCAGTAAATTCTGTTTTATTGAAATTATTAAATTTAAAGATATTTTAATAAGAATTATTAATAATAAAAAAAATCGCTTTATATAAATGTCCATAAAATCATTATATTTAATTATATATAATTTTCTCCAATTTTGCGGTTGGACTTTTTTCTTTCTCAAAGTAACAAATTATTTAATGAATTCAAAATCATTAGAAGAAATATATTCTAATAGCCATATAATTCTTGAATATTGCCAATATGGAGCTTTTCTAGAAATTATCCATTCTCTTATAGGAATTGTTAAATCCAGTATTTTCGCAACTTCAATTCAAATAATAGGAAGGATAATAATAGTTGTCATTTTACAAAATTTTCCAAGTGCAATATCCAAAGGATATTTATTAATATATATCGCATGGTCAATAATAGAAATTGTGAGATATATTTATTATATTATGAGCTTATTTCAAAAGGAATATGCTAATTTTAATATTCCTTACATGCTTATCTGGTGCAGATATTCTTTTTTTATTGTATTATATCCTATTGGAGTATCTGGAGAAATGCTCACTGTTTGGAATGCAAGAAAAGATTTCAATAAATTTAAAATATATCAAGGAGATAAACATACTTTTACTGCTGCTGATTTAATTTATCCTATTTGGATATTATATATTCCAGCACTTATATATTTATATGGATATTTATTCAAACAAAGGAAAAAAGTCTTAAATAGATTAAATAATGTTGATTTTAAGATTAAAAAAAATGAATAAAGATAATAAAGTATAATAAAGTTATTTATTTAATCTATATACATATATAATATAGGTTTCCTCCATATCGCGTAATTAATTTGCTAATTTTTCTTAATAAAATTTACAAAATTATAATTATCAATGACATATTTTTGTTTATAAAGAAAAAATTATTTCTAACAACAAATGTGAAAATTAAAATTTTTCAGTAATTGATTTCAATAATGCAAATTAAAATTATATTTTATACAATGAAAAAATATTTATAATAATCATTTATATATAATATTAAATATATTTAATTATATATATTTATTTATAAATCTATTTTCATTTCGATAAAATTTTTAGAATTTTTATTTTTTTCATTAACATTTTTATTGTCATAATCATAATGTTCTATTAATTTATTATTTTTCTTTTTTTTATTTACATCAAAGAATTTCATGAATTTTAAAATCAAGACAAAAATTATTATTAAAATTATAATAACAAAAATTTTGATAATATTATTAAATTCAAAAACATCTTTTTTATCATCCATTAATACATTTGAATTTCTTTTATAAAATCCAATTGTTTGTAAATCTGGATTAAATACAAATTGATATTTTAAAATAAAATATTTTCCTAAAACAAAAACATCATTTGCCTTTTTCTTTGAAAATATTATTCTTAAATATATATAATTTTTTTCAATCGTAAATAAATCTTCTTTATCAAGTTCAAAAGTGAAATTAAATGACTTTGAAAAAAAATTAATTTTAGGTAATAAATCATATAAAGTCCTTTTTAAATCTTTTTTACAATAATAAAAATTATATCCAAAATTTGGAGAATAATTAAAAGTATCATTAAAGCACATTTTATTAAAAATGAAATTATTAAAGAATGCTTTTAATAAAAATGTTTCTAAATCTTTTGTTCCTATAATAATATTCATATCAAAATTAAATTCAGCTTTTTTATTTAATAAACGTAAATCATTATTTATATTTATTTCATCGAATTTAATTTTCCATTTTTTTAATTCAAAAGAATCAATATCAACATTTGCGAAAAATAAATCATTTTCAGAAAATTTATTTTTATTAATTTCATGGGGTAATGAACCTATTATTAATTTTCCTTTTGTTATATTCAAAAAATCAAAATAAAAATAAAAATTAGCTGTTAAATTATAATTTTTTAAAATTTTCAAGAAATTATGAGCAGGATTTCGAGATTTTTCAAACAATCCTAATCCTAAAATTCCAGGAATATTATTATCTGTTTCTTTTATTAATTTAAAAAAAAATTGATTTACATTAGTTATCCTCGTTTCATCAAAATTTTGAATTTGATTAAAAACAAAATCATCAAAAGAATCACATATTGTTTCAAAATCATCAGATAAGCCAAGTATTTCTTTGCATCCTTCATTGGAATAAGTTTTAGAACTTTTTTCATTAAATAAATTATATTCTTTATAAAATTCAGATAAATTATATTTGCTATTTATAATATTATTTTCATAATAAACATTTTTACTTATAATATTAAAATCTTGATTTGAAGTTCTTATGAATAAAAATATTTTTTGGATAGGATTTCCTATTTCTAAAATTGTATATATTTCGTTAAAAAAACCTTTTTTAATTATATCAGAATGTTCATTATTATCTCTATTTGTATTATATATATAATTTTTTTCTGAGAGAGTCTCTATTGGAAGAAGGATTGAACAAGAAATATAATTCAAAAAAAAAATAATAGAGATAATAATAAAATTTTTTAATAGCATTTATATAGTATATATATTATTAGAAATTGTGAATATATTCTTATATGGTTTTATTTAATTTATTATATAATTGATTAAAAATATTTATTAATTTAAACCTAATAAAATTTAATTCATTCAATTTTTTTAAAAAATAATAAATAAGGCATTCCTAAATCAATAATTTGTTTCTGAAAATTATCAATTTCTTTAACAATTGAATCATTATATGTATACCATTTGTTATCAACAGGACTTAAACAATGAGCAATAAAATGTCCACCTGCTCCACTTTCTCCTAAATGAGTAATAACACCTATTAATTTATATTTAATACACCCAGTTTTTTGGTTAATATAATTAGTTATATCTAATTCTGTAGTAAATTCTAATTTAATTTTAAATTGAAGACCGGCTCCCCTATTCAATAATAATATTAATACTTTTGGAGCTGTTTCAAGGAGAGTTAAATAAGTAGCATCTGACATTTTATTACAATTATTACAATATATTTGATCACTTCCTGTGAAAAAATCTGTTTTTTGGTTATAATCAAAACAATCTAATATATCAACAATATTATTATTCAATTTTTGTAATTTTTGGAAATTATTTGCATTCTGATTTAGCATGTTGTTTATATTTATATTAGGCATTATAGAATTGTTAATATTAGAAGAAGAAATAAAATTATTCATATTATTCATATTTAAATCCATCATTCCATTATTATTATTATTCATAGGATTAGCCATGTTATTCAAATTAAAATTATTCATTCCTGCTACATTGATACTATTGAAAATATTATTTATATTATTCATAAAAACAGGATTATTATTTGCTTGGTTTATTTTATTAATTGTAAATTTTTTGATTTCTTCTAAAGGAAATACCAAGAAAAAATAAGCCTGAAAATTATATAACATTTTTTTACATGATAAACATTTAGTCTGAGTTTGTTGAATAGCATAAAACAAATCACTAATTTTAGATCTAAAATTATTTTGATAATCTTCAAGAAAAATTCTTAGAACTTCATTAGGGTCTTGCTGATTAGTTAATGCTATTACTTTATTATTTTGAATAGGCTCATTTAATTCTTCATGTAATGTCATAATTATAAAATTAACTAGATCTTTAGCATCATTTGCTTCTACTTTTTCAAATAAAGAATTCATTTTTGCTATTTTATTTCTGAATTCATATGGTTCATAACTTCTTTCCAATGAATTCTCACTCATCGCATTTTTAGGCCATATCTCTTCTATTAATATTTTAAAAGATTTTGTTAAACAATCTTGTGATTTTCTTTCATAATCTTTCGATACTTCATTAACATGATTATGATATTTAAAATAAGAAGCAAATTCTTCAATTTGACAAAAGCATTGCAAAGTTGCATTCATATAACAAGTAGCTCCTATATTAGCTAAACCCACTTTAGGCGCAACCTTAAAAAATCTTGTAATTAAATGATCCTGATCAAAAATAATATTCCATTCAGGATTTTGTATTTTTTTTAAAGCAAATCCATATAATTTATTATTTAATTTTAATTCTTTTATATTTATTGGTAATTTCATAAATTCCTCACATAAATCATTGAAACCAATTGAATCTATTACTTTTTGGATATGCTCTTCCATTAAATTATTATCATTATAAAGAAAGAAACATTCAATTTCAAAAGATAATTCTGAATTTATATTACCTATATATAATGCATATTTATTATCTTCATTCATATTATTTTTATCTAATTTTATTATTATTCTGTTTTTATCAAATAAACATAAAACTTTTTCTGCCTTATTTTCCATGCCTCTTTTTCCCAAAAAAGTTTTTTCGAAACTCAAAATAGTATCAATATTTTCAAATAAGTATTTATAAACTTTTGAATTAATTATTTCAAAATCAATATAAAAAAAGAACGACTTTGTTTGATTTGTAAAATCTAAATATTCTATTGGATATAATTGAGGAATTTTTTGTTTACTGTTTTCATATTTTTTTGCAAAATTTTTATCTGCTTCAAG
This sequence comes from Entodinium bursa, assembly GCA_023807345.1. NCBI lineage: Eukaryota > Ciliophora > Litostomatea > Entodiniomorphida > Ophryoscolecidae > Entodinium > Entodinium bursa. The sequence continues at coordinate 5,955 of JAJNAA010000073.1, read as the reverse complement.
GAATTTATCAATAAATTCTTTTGGAATTTGCTTAAGCATTAAAGCCAATTTTTTATCAGATATTTCTTCGCTCTCATTTAAACTATTAATAATATTAGCTAAATTAGGTATTTTTTCTAATTCTTTAAATATTGAATCAAAATCGTAATATTTTTTATAAATTTGAATGTATTGTTTATTCACCATATAATATTCTACAAAATTTCTTCCAGAATTAAATATTTTATAATTTAAATATAGTGATAATATTTTTCTCATTTCGAAACAAATATTATAATCAATATAATCTTTTTGATTTGGAATAAACTTAAAAGCAGTTCCGATTTTTTTCTGATTTAAATCAAATATAGGAGAAATTGTATCATTATCAAAAGCAAGATAATTCATAAAATTATTAAAACCATTTTCTTTTATTTGAGAAAGAACATCTTTTTTATTCATATCTAAATGTAAAATTAATTCTAAATTTAAAGAATTTTCATCAATAATATTATATATAAAAATAATCTTCTGTGAATCATTTATCATAAAAATTTTTTCATCTCCAGGTAAATATTCGCCAAAGTAATTATCTATCCAAACTCTTCCTCTAAATAAATTTTGAACATCTTTATTTAATATAACTAAATTATTTACATATTGAATATTATTTTTATTTAAAGAAAAATTTTCCCAAATAACTTTATAAGAAGAACTATTAATATTAATATTAGTTTTATTTTTATTCATTTCTTTTATTATATTTATATCAAATGATTTAAGAACTAATTTTGATAATTCTTCAAAACTTATGTTCATATTATTATTTATTATTTTTTGTATTTCATTATTTTTCGTGATATAATCGTCTATTATTTTATAATTTGGAATTTTTTGGATTTGTTTTATAAAATCAATAGCAACAAAATATCCTTTATTTACGTTATTATTTTTTAGAGGAGATTTTGCTATTTTAATGAATATTTTCAAATATAAAATCAGTTTAAAAAGTTTCACCAAATCAGAATCAATTATATTAGCATTTTCAATAATTGTTTTTATTTTACTGGATAAAGTACCAATTCTACAAATTTTTCCTATAATATTTTTTCCAAAATCATTTATATCACAAACAGAATTTTCAATAAGATTATATTTTTGAATAAATTCAACGAATGAATTATTGGTTAAATGACTAATAATTTTATTCAAATTTGTTTTGGTATAAAAGATAATTAATAAATTTGGGGAAAATATATTTTTTAAAATATAGCCTGCATTTAACAAATATGTTGATTGGTTATCTATTTTAGATTCTGATATTATAAATAATTCACCTTCTCCTATTAAACATTCCAATTTTTCACATTGAGTTTTCAAAAAATCTTTTATTGTTTCTGTTTCTAGATGTTCAAGCAAAGAAAATATTTCACAACTTATAAGCTCATTTTCTGGATGATATAAGATATTTTTGTCTTTATTTATAAGACATTGAGCTTTTTTAAAATTCAACGATTTATCTTTAAATTTTTTTATTATATTATCTTGTTCTTTTCTTTTGTTTTCAATTTTCTTTATAATATCTTCAGGAATTTCTTTTATTAATTTACTTATTAATTCATTTCCTTTTTCATAATCCTTTTTTATCATGCATTCAACTAATTGCTTATAATTATTATAATTATTATTTTTTATTTTTTCAAAATATTCACACAATTTTCCATATTCATAATATTCAGTATATATTTTCATAAAATTCTTGTTAATTAAATAATAGCAACGTTTTCCATTATTATTTATTGTTTTTTTGATTGCATGAGCTAATTCTTCAGGAAATAAATATAAATAAAGGAATAATTCAACCATTCCATGATCATTAGATTTTTCTTTAAAATTCTTTACATTATCATCAAATTGTATGTATTTTATCCCTTTATCAACTTTATATTCTAATAAATAAGATTGATAATTTTCAATATTTGTTTCACAATTATCTTTCAAAAAATTCTCAAAAAATTCCTGTTTATTTTTTTCATCCAAAAAATTTATTGAATATTTTAAATCAAAAAAAAAATCATCTGTTATATTTCCTATTAATATTATTGAACTGATGTTTTGTTCTTTTGTAATTTTTTCGCATTTTATAATTAATTTTTGGTTATTAACGATAACATCACTTTTTAAAAAATTATCATCAGAATCTGTAATATTTCTTCTTTTTAAACCATTATAAACGGATTCATCCACTATCTCAAAATTGCATGGATAAAAAATTTGTTTTTCATTATAATAATGATAATCAAATATAATATTAAATTTTTGTTTATCTTCTAAACTTTTCATTACAGAATTAGTTTGATTTTCATCAAATAATTCTGGATTTGTTAAATATTCGTTAATTAATAAAGAACATATTTTATTAATTAAAACTTCCTCAAATTCATTTGATTTTTTATTATTATTAATTGGTTTTGAATTTTTTGTTACTTCTTCTACAATATCAATTAATTTTTTGTAAAAAAAATAGCTTTTATATTTATACCACATAGAAATATTAGTTAAATAACAATTATGAAATTTTTTATAAAATCCATTAACTTTTGAACAAAGAGTTGCTTGTTTTAAATCTTTTTGGAATAAAATATATTTAATAATAATAGTTATATCTTCTATCAAATTTGGTGAAAATTTTACTTTTTTTTTATTTATTTTATTTTTTTCTACATTTTTAAAAGTTTTGTTAATAATTAATTTAGTTGTTGATGAATTTAAATCTTGATTTATTAATACATTTCCTTCTTCTTCTTTTTTTATTTCATTTTTTTGAATTAAATAAGCAATTCCTTTTTCATTTTTATTTTTGTCTTCAATTTTCATACTTAATTTGTTGCTTTCATTCAATAAAATAATAATTATTTTATCTATTTCATTATTAATAGAATAATTTTTTTTGAATAATTCATCGAAATATTCTTTAGTATTAATTTGTAGTAGAATTTTAGTCTCGAATATAAAATCATTATTTCTGAAATTTCCGATGTTTACTGAATAAATATTATTTAATAAATAAAAAATATATACAAAATTTTTATTTATTAAACATTTCACTGGTTTGAAATATGTATCCTCTGATTTGATATCAAACATAATTTTAAGAATCTCTTTCATATTTTCATTAATTATAGTAAAATAGTTCCAAAAAATTATTGCATTATTTTCATTATTATTTAATTTTTGAAGTTTATTTTCGATTTCTAAATTTTTTTGGATATTAAATCTCCCTTGTATATTATTTATAATATTAATTATATTTTCATTTTCCATCATTATATTATCAATCATTTCTTCTCTATAAACAAATTTATCATTTAATAATGATTCTTCTAAATATTTTTTAAAATTTCCATTATCAGTAAAATTCTTCATAATTAAATCATAATAATAATATTGATTTAAATATTTGATTAAATCAAAATTTAATATATAATAATTTTCTTTTTCATTTATTTGTCTTTTTATCTTTTCATTGTTTATAAATAGTTCAATTATTAATTTTATAATGCTATTTTTATTAAGAGTATCAACTTTTTCTTCTTCAATTTCTTTTAATATTTCATTATTATCATTAATATTAAAAAAGATACCCATTTCTTGTTTAGTTTGCTTAAGTAATAATTTATCTATTTCTCCTTCTCTTTTAACAAATAATTTAGCATAATTTGAAAAAAACATCTTTGTTAAATCCTTTTTAAATGCATTAAATTCATTTATGCTATTAAATATAATTAAAACTTTTGTAGAAAAGCAAATATTAGTATCTTTTATTTCCCCAATTAACATTTGATTTTTTACTTCAGAATTTATGAACAAAAATATTATTCCTGAATTAATAATATATTGAATATATACAACATCTTCAATTAAATTTTTGTTATTGCTTAATATTATTTGATTATATATGTCTTCATTTACAATGATAAAATCATCGAAATATAATATTCCGCTATTGACTGTTTTTTCTTTTGGTTTTATGCTTATATCATTTATTAATATTGCTTCTTTATTTATTAGATTTTTAAAAAATTTTTCTTTTTTTAAATTTTCATATATTTTATCTACATTTATCTTATTTTGGTTGTTGTTATTATTTAAATTATCTAAATAGTTTTTGATATCTTGATATAAATAATATTCTTTATATTTTTCCATATATTCTCTATCTATTAAATAGCATTTTTCATTAAAATTATTTATTTCATTTTTAATATCTTTATTTTTGGATACTATTATTTTATTTACAAAGTCTTTATTAAATAGATATATTTTGATCATATTTAAAATATCTTCCTTTATTTTTATATCAACCGTTTTATTCATATTGCTAATATCATATACTTTTCCAACTATTTCTTTGTTATCATCTAAGATATAGCCATTATTATTTTTCAAAAGTAATTCTTTTTTAATATTATCAAATCCTTTTGTGATTATTATTTTTAAATAATTTTCTAATTTTATTGAATCAATAAATACTAGTATTAACTCAATTATATATTCCCCATTTTCTTCTTTGTTTAAAACAATTGATATATTATTATTAGGAGAAAATGAAGGTAAAATAATTTTATTATCACCCATGAGACATTCAACTTCTATTAATTCTTGATTTAATTGAATTAAATCATATTCCAATAAACATTCTTTCAATTCATTAGATATTATATCGAATTCGGTAAAATAATATATTATATTATTTACATCTATTTTTAATTCTGATTTATTTATAGGCAAAAATTCCTCCTTTTTTAATTCATTTCTAATTTTATTTATATCTAATTTATTTAAGTTCAATTGGTCTTTATTGTTTTTAATAAATTCATCAAAAGATAATAATTCTTTCAATTTCTCAATGTATGTATTATTAATTATATAATATTTTTCTTTTTTTATTTCCTTGTCATAAGGAAGTTTTATTTTTTTATTAATATCTTCATAATTTTCATATAAACTCGATAAAATCTTTTTATGAATAAAATTTAAATCATAATATTTTTGTTTATCTATCAAATATATTTTTCCTATTATATTACCTTCTTGACCTTTTAAATCATCAATTTTTTCTTTTATATTTAATGCTTTTATAAATAAATCATATTCATTGTTTTCAAAATAATTAAATTGATTTTCCATTTGATTAATATCATCATATTCTAAAACAATTTCAGGAAAAAAAATATTGGTTTTATTATCTTCTTTTATTTCACCGATTATGATCGCTTTCTTTGAATCATATTTTATTATAATTTTTCCGTTATTTATAATATGAGATAACTTAAAAGTGTTATTATTTAATTTTTCTTCAAAAATATATTCAAAAATTGAATGATTTATCATGCAATATTGGTAATTAAATATAATTTCTGTTTTGGTATTATTCAATCTATATTCTATGTTAAATAAATTATCGTCATCAAAAGAAGGACTTTCTGAACTATTAATTCTATCATAAAATATTCTTTCGTAATTTTTTATTAAATCAAGGAAAATCTCAGATATTTGTTCCATTTGATATTTCTGATAGTTTTTTATACTTTGGTAAAAATCTTCATACGAATAAAATTTTAATAAATTGGAAAAACAATCTTCTCTTATTAAATAGCATTCCCCTTTTTGGAGATTAAAATTAGGATTTAATTTTATTGATTCCTTAACATTCTCTTTTAAATTATTGTTTAAATTGAATAAGTCAAGAAGCAATTTTATTCCATTATTATAAAATTTTATAATTTCTATTTCTGTCAGTGTTACTTTTGGCTCATTTATTTCTTGTTCTTCATTTTTTTCTTCTTTATCATCTTTCATTTATATTATAAATTTTTTTTATTATAATTAAAAATAGCTTTTAAAGAAAGGTATATATATTAAATAAAATTTAAAATTAATTGGGGATTGGGGATTGGGGATTGGGGATTGGGG
>JAJNAA010000072.1:0-11406 GCA_023807345.1 Entodinium bursa | reverse complement strand
CAATCCCCAATCCCAATCCCCAATCCCCAATTTTATTAAAAATAATCCTAAAGCTATAATAAAAATAAAAATAAATTTTAATAAAAAATAATTATTATTAAATTAACAAAGTGTAATATAACTCCCAAAACTTTTTCCTATTTTTTTACTAATAATTCCAATACATTGCATATTTGGGTCTAAAATATCATTTCTTTTTTTACCGCTATTAATTCCAGTATCATCAACTATCATTAAAATTAAACACGTATGAGGATCTTTTATAATATCTCTCCAAAATGATTTTATAGGAATTCCTCTTTGAACTTTTGTATTAATTTGTTCATTCATATATTTCTTATCTTTTATTTGCTCTTCATTTATTGGTGAATCTATAACTAAATCATTACTGAAAATTAATTTATTCATTGGATTTAATTTTTTCAAAATATTAATCGCATCATCAAAGGCTGGTAAGCCTTTAGATAAAGCAACTTTTACGTTACTTTTATAAATATATATACCTCTTTGGTCTAAAAAGACATTTTTTTTAGCTTGTTCAATTTCTTTTATAAATGACTGAGGATTTTCCCTAATTTTGTTGATGTTTTCGAAAATATATAAGCTGAAATCATCCTTTGGTTTTTCTGATGTTGTGGTAAAATAAAAATTTGAACTAGTATTATCGTTGTTATTATCATTATTAATATTATTATTATTAATATTTATTTTCTCTTGAGGTATTTCTTCTATACGAGTCTTTAAAGCTGTTACTCCTCCTTGATTTAAATTTACATTTATATTTATATTTGGATTGTTATTATTTTTTTCTTTGTAATTTAATTCAGAATAAAAATTTTTTTTTTCTTTTTCTTTTTCTTTTTTTTCTTTGATTTTAAAAATTTCTCCCTCGTCTTTTTCTGATGAATTCACTTCGTATCCGAATTCCATTGGATTAATTTAATTATTTAAGAATTATATTTTCAATATTTTTAAAAAAGAGATTTAGTTCATTTTTTTTTAGATCATCATTATTACTTATCATAAAAGAAAAATAATTAAAGACCTTGTTAGTATTATCATTATCAAAACAATTCATAATTATTTTTTTCTTATTTTTCATATCATTTATTTCCAAAAAATTTTTTTCATTTATCGAAATTTTTATACTTAAATTTATTATAGGTATTATATTTATGATTTTTATATCAGATATATTTTTAAAAGTTTTAGAAATTATTTCTCCTAAATAAAAATAAAATTCAGAAAAAATAAACAAACACTTTTTTAAATTCTGTACACTAAATTTAAAATCGTCATAATTGCTACCAATAAAGCAAAAACCATATTCATTTCCTATACTATTTGCATTATATATTTTTCCTATTTCGTAAATGTCCTTATTATTTTTATCAAAATCTATTTCTTTTTCTAATATGTTGAATAAATTTGCAGGTTCATTTGATTTATTCATTTTTTGAATTATATCGGTTATTAATAATATATTTAACATATTATTTTTTATTTTATTTTCTTTGGTCTTTTCTTCTGTTAAATAAAAAGGTATTTTGTTGTCTTTTTCTAAATGGATAAAAGGAATTGTTAAAATATAATAGGATTTCATTGCTTCTGAAATTTTTGAGTCAAATGACTCTGCTTTATAATATTTATAAATAGAAATTAAATGATTAAAATTAGAATTATCTGATTCACTATTTAAAATTGTTTTTATATTATTAATTTCTTCTTTTAATATATATTTAAGTTCCTTTATTATATTATAAACTTCCCTTGTCTTATAATTTGTTTCCAAGCAAAAAATTTTTATTAATAATAATAAAGTATTTAATATTAATTCATTAGTAAATATTCTAAATTTATTTCTTTTTTTAATTAAATTTAATAATATTTTTAGCAAATTTTTATCATTGAATTTTGTGAAATTAAAAAAAGATAATAAAAAAGGATTAAATAATACTTTTGTATTATTAATTATATAATGATATTTAGAGCTTGATCTATTATTAATATTATTTATATTATTTAAATCCATTTTTGCTATTTTTATTTTATTTTTATTAATGTTTTCTTTTTCTTCGGAGATTTCATCATAATTTTTTAAATAATTCATATAATAATTAATGCTATTATAAAATAAAATACCCATATTCAAAATAATATTTTCATCTTGTGACGTCATTAATTCGCAAAGAATAATAAAAATATCATTTTCAATAAAATCAATATCATTAATATCTTTAATATTCTTCATAATTTTTATAAAATAATCATAATTATTATCTTTTAATTTTTCACCAGTAGATAAATCTATTCCTATGTCTTTCTTAATTAAATCAGCACTCAATTTCCAAGTCTGATCATTGATATCCGCGTAATTAATATTTTTTATTAAATAATTAATATTTTCAATTAAATCTGGGTCAATAGGGATATACTTATATATTTCAATTTTTTCGATAAATTCGGCAGGTATTTTATTATTAAATAAAAAATAAGAAATTAAATTTATTAAAAAATTATTTTTGATATAATAAATGAAAAAAGAAAGAACATAGATAGCGTTGATAACAGATACATCTTCCTTTTTTTTACTTGTTATGACATTAAATAAAGGTAAAATTATTTCGTTTAATAAACAATTAATTAAAATAAAATTAATATTTGTAATATCGCATAATAAAATATCATTTATATATAATAAATTATCATAAAATTCTTCATGTTTTTCTTCAATGTATTCAAACATATTTTTCTCTTTTATTAAAATAAAATTTAATGATGATATTCTTCTTTGTAATTGATAAATGATTATTACATAATATAAAACAACAGGAAATGAAGCAAGATTTTCATTTAATGATTTATTTTTATTTTTTGTTATTAATAAAAGAATATTATGTATAACACTTCGAAGCATGGAATCAGGATGATCATATAGTAAAAGACTTTTGTTTAATATTGGGAAAAAATTTATTTCTGGTTTATAAAAATATTTAATTGATTCTGAGTCTAATTTTAATATTAGTGATTTCATTAAATTTACTTGAAGATTTAAAAATTCTTCTTCTTTATTAAAATTATTTATTGATATTAAAAAATCGAAAATATTCATATTTATTATTTGTTCATTATTAGTGCTGCTTTGAACTGAAAAAATATAAGCTAAAATTTCTTTGGATTTTACATTGGTTAAAAGAAAATATATTTCTTTTATTATTATTAAATTTATTTCTAGGTTTTTTTTCAAAAGAAATTTTTCTAGAATGTTTATTAAGTTTATTAAGTACTTAAATGAATTATGGGAAAATTCTGAAAATTCTGAGTTTATTATTATATTAAATACATGATTTAATTCTGATTGTAATTTATTTGTTTCGTTTTTAGTAAAGATTTTATTAAGTTTTTCTTGACTCAACTTTAAATCTTGTTCTAAATTAGTATCTATATTATTACTATTTTTATTTGACATAATACAATATTTTAAAATTTTTCTTTAAATTAATTTAAATAAATTTATTTCTAAAAGCCTAGAATAAATTATAAGATTAAATCAAACTGAATTAAATTAAATAATAATATAATAAAATATTTATTCCTTTTTTTCCTTATTGTCTTTATTATTATTATTTCCTTTTCCTTCTTTTAATATATTTTCATTTTTTTCTTTATTATCTTTATTTTCTATATTATTAAATTCATTATTAATTAATTTTTTCTTTTCTTTCCTTGTTTTTTCTTTATCTTCTTTTTCAAATGATTCTTCCTCATCATCAATATCCAAAAAGCAAAGCATAAAAATAATCCCAATAATTATAACAACAACTATTATAATAATTAATATTTTGTTATTACTAAAAAAATCATTAAATTTATTATCCGAAATGTATTTAATGTTATTTATATTTTTAACTAAATGAATAACATCTTTTGTTATATTATCAATACTATTAATATTTATATCAAATAATTCATGCTTATAAAATTTTTCTTTATGGAAATTATAAATAAATAATTGAACTTCAGTTTCTTTATTTAATGTTATTTGGAAATAATTACCCAAATCTTTTTTTTCATTAAGAGCAGAATAAGCAAAGACTATCTCTCTGTTTTCTTTTGATATATTTTTATATTCTTTTTTTATGAAATTATTCATTATATTATTATTTGAATTATAGAAAATAATAAATATATATTTTTTATTATCCTTATTCATTTTTCTCATTAAATTAAAACTGGCCTCGGATATTAAAGGATATTTATTATTCCTCAAAAAATTTTTGACATCATCACAATTTTTTTTTTCGGTATAATTAAATGTTATTTCATCATCATCAAAGTTAAAAATTATTTTATTTTCTTCCTTTGGTATTAAACCGAAATAATACTCAGATAAAAATTCCTTATTCGCTAAATGATTTATACAAGTAATAAATTTATTGTTCTTTTTATTATATTCAATCAAAGGAGAAAAAGTCCCATAATTATTATAAAATTCTGATTTATTATTTACATTAATTAAAGGGTTTGAAGAAACTTTGATTAAAAATTCAATGAAATTTTCTAAGTCTCTTGGGGGTGATATACCTTTCATTTCTTGCGAGTTTATATATACTTTTATTGTGGGGTAACCTTCAATAGAAAATGCGTTACATAAGGAAGGATATTTTGTGCAAGGAACTTTTAATAATTTCCATGTTTTTGAAATAAATAAGTATTTACTTGCCTCATTAAATACAGGAAGAAATCGCTTGCAATGACCGCACCAATCTGCATGGAATATTGATATCGTATAATTATTATTTAAAATGTATTTATCATATTCTGATTTGGATGATATTTCTATTGAGGTTATTTCACCTTTTTCGGAAGAAAGGAAATCTTTGTTTATTGGGTATTTAAAGGAATTTATATGGTTAATATTGAATGATATTAATAATAATATTATATTTATAAAAAAATTTTTTTGAGCCATTGTTAAATGGAGATAATATTAAATAATATTTTTATTTTAATTAAATAATATTAATATTAATTAATATGGAAAATGAAAAATTTGAAATAATTAAGGAAGAAAATGAACATAAATATACTAAAAATTTATGTTTTAATATGGATAATGGCAAAATAACAATTAATGACAACAAAAATAATCAATATAATAGCGATATTTATGGAAGAAAGCGCCCAAAATTTTTGCCTAATATAACAGGACTTCACAATCGTTACATTAATAATTATACATTTAATAATAATACCCAAAATATTTTCAGGAAAAATAAATTATCTAATTTAAAAATATCTTCATATACTTTATCAAATGATTCGATGGAAAATAATTCAAATAGTATAAATAAAAAAAAAGTGAATTATACTCCAATAATTCGTAAATTTGAAGGGTATAGCAAATTCCCTAGACCAAAAGGTCCTCCATTATTAAATATACCAAATTATGAAATTAATGAAAAAAACAAAAGAAAAATAATTGATAATTTAAGCAATTATTTTAATGAGAATTTTTCTGCTAAAAATGACATCTCAAGAAAAAACGAAAATAAAGGATTATCTTATTTAACAAAAAATTTGAATGAATTTGATATAATTAAATACGATATTGAAAAGTTGCAAAAATTAATTAAAAATAATTTGGATGAAATTAAATTAAAATACAATTTAAAAAAAAATTTGTATAAAAAAGATAACATAGTCAAAGCCTTAAATGAGTTTAATTTAAATATTTCTGAAAATAAAAACGCTAAAACTATTAATGGAAGAATTCTGAAAGAACCAGATGATAAAATGAAACGATATTATAAAATAATAAACACTATGATTAAAAACAATAAAACCAAAGAAAACAATAGAGAAAATATAAGGAATAAAAGCGAACAAAAAAATTATAATATAAAAATAATTACAAACCCTGATATTAATATTAATAATAAAAAAGACTTCACTTTAGGAAAAAACATTAAATTAAATTTTGGAAATTCTTTCGAAGAAGAAAATACTTTAAATAAAATTGAGGATAATAAAGAAGAAAATAAAAATCAGATAGATAAGGTTGGAAAAAAAGAAATTAATAAGGATAATCAAAATAAAGAAGAAAATAAGGAGGAAAATGAAGAAGAGAATAATAAAGAAAATAAACTGAATAAAGTTTTAGAAAAGAAAATTAAAAAAAATGAATTATCTTTTATATCTTATACTTCAGAAAACGAGAAAAAATATTTCAAAGAAAATAATCTACCTGTAAAATCAATAAATCGCATTAATAACAAAACAGAACATGATAACAAATTATTAGGAGGATTTATTGAGCCTCCAATCGAAGAATCAAAAATATTTCAGAAGCCAAAAACATTAAGATTAAAAACAGAAGGTGATTTATTTATTGATAATATTAATTTATTAAAAATTACAAATAAAAAAGCCTTTTTATTACAAGAACAAAAAGATTTATATGATTTGCAATTATTAAAAAAGAAAATAAGGAATCAAACTATTAATATAAATAATGCAATGAAAGTTAAGCAAGATCATAAATTTAAAAAAATTAAAACAGATGATGAATAATTAATGAATATTATAATTAATTTTATTATACTTAAAATTATACAAGTTTATTAATTATATAAATATTACTTATTAAAGGTAATATTTTAATAAAATTTATACAAATATATATATTATTATTAACATTAAATAGAATTGCATCAGGTACCCCAGAAGCAAAAGAAAAAATAGCTTACGAAGATTTCATCGTTGTTGAAAATTATTTAATAATAAGGGAATCAATTTCTAATTTATTAATTTACAAATTCTCAGGAAAAGACACTTTGACTTTTTTTAAAGAAATGTCCCTAAAAAATAAGAAACAAATAAAATCAATGGACGCAATAAATCCAAATAATGTTTTTATTATCTATCACACAAATGAGATATTAATAATAGATATAATAAATTCAACCCAAGAAGAAGTTAAAATATTTCTCAACGGAAAAATTTCTTTATTAAACGCGAATGAAGTATCAATTCATGATCAATGTGAATTAAAAGATACTAATAAAAAAATATATATAGGTTTTGTTTCAGTGAATAATAATGAATTATATTTAGCTTATAAGGATTGGAAAAACGATACAAATTATATATTAAATTGCATTTCTGTTAAAAAATTCAAGGATGAAATAATACATATAGAATATAAGTTTATCACTATTAAAAAAGAAGAAAAAAATAAAACTTATTGCTTTATTTGTGTCCTCTGTAAAATGGAAGGATATTCTTTGATTATTGAAGTCAAAGAAGATGAATACGATTTAAATAAATTTATCTCCTTGTTAAATATAGAAACTAATTGGGCTTTGCTTTTTAATGAAAATAATATCATTTCATATAAATATTCCTTTTATTACAATATAAATTCCTTCGAACAAAATTCTATACTTGTTTTCACTGATGAAAATAAATGCATGATATGGAATTTCAAATCTTTATTTACAAACTCGAATGATTTCCTTCAAAAAACTGAACATATATATAAACTAGAAAAAGAAAAAGGTCATAACAATACAATAATTGACGTAAATCATTATAATAATCGTCTCTTTGTGACAACAAAGGAAGATTTAATGGAATATAAATTACTAAGTCCATTAACTACATCAACTAATACAATAAAGCATTCAAATTTTACTTCCACAACAAAAATAAAAATATATGATGTTCCTGATTTAGTTTATATTTTATTTTTAACATTAAATGACTTATGGTATTATGAATTAGATCTAAATGAAGGTCACCATAAAAGATTAGGTTCAAGTGTATCTTTAAGTGGGATTGATATTAATGAAAGTAATAATAAAGAAACAGATAGTAAAAATTCAAGAAAAAATAAAAAGGAAAATAAAAGATATTCTGCAATTGGTTTAGGTAATAAAAATAACAAGGAAAAACCGTCAATTAAACAAAGAGAATCAATAGTTAAAAATAGTGATAATAATAGTCAAGAAAATAAAATTAAATGTTCAGTGAGAGAATGTGATAAATACGCCAAATATAGATGTAGTTTTTGCAAAAAATTTTTCATATGTGAATTAGGTATTCATAATAATCAATGGGATAATCATAAAAAGACTTGCCCTAATTTACCTCAAAAAAGAAAGATAGAATACGATAAATTAGAACCATATGTTCCTTTATGGAATAAACAGAGAGTTGAAATTGTTGAGCATTTAAGGAAAAAAGAATTCAGCGAAGCGATTGAAAAAAATTATATTTTAATCCAGGAAAATTACAAGCTTCTTAATCAATATCAAAGAGAAGGTAAAATTTTACCCTTTGATGATTTAAACTTGATTGAAAATAATAAAAAAGATTTATTAAACAGCTTTCAATATTATGAAGATTATTTCTGTAATTTCTTATTATTAATCCATACTTTCTCTTTGTTTAAATCAAAAGATGAAGTCTGGCGTTTATTAAATCGATTAATAAAAGAAATGGAGAATTATAATTTCACAGGAGTTACTAATTTTTTAATCGAAGATAATATAGAAAAAGTAAAATCTGATGATAATCAGGATAATTATTATTCCAATATAAAAATAAAAGAAAAAACTTTCGAGGATATATATCTTCGTATTTTAAAAATTTTAGTAACAATAGCGAAATATGGAAATTCTTTAGGCGAATTTTCTTTTTATGAAAAATACTTATTAGATTATACTTTAAAAATATTAAAAGCTTATTCAGAAGATGATTATATAAATTATAATACTTTTTTATTACTTGGTAATTTGTATGTTGAATATGGCTTTTTACAAAAAGGTCATCATCTTTTTGATGCCATAATTGGAAAAACTAATAATTTAAATAATAAAGAAAGGCTTAATGATGTTGTTTTATGCGCCAATTATAATAGCGGCTTAGTCAATTTTGTTATTGACCGTTATGAAATTGCTAAACAAAGATTTGAAACTGCTTTGAGAATTAAAAAAGAATTCCTCAAAGAAAAAAATGATTTACAAATTTCGCAAATATATGAAACAATTGCTGAAATAGATATCGAGTATAAAAATTATAATAGTGCTTTAAATAATTTACAAAAGGCAATAGAAAGTAGAGAATTATCAAATACAATGGACGTTGAATTTAAATTAAGGACAAGTGAATTAAGAAATTATATAAATCAAAATTTAGCAGATACCAAAGGTGACCTTAATTCCAACGTACAATTTCGTAGAGGGGAAAATAACGAAGAAAGTGAGAATGAGAAATTAGTTTTAGATTTAATTCAAGATACTTCAATAAATTTAAATCAAGCTCCCGATATACAAGAGCTAGAAAAATTTTTCTTATTCATGACAAAGTTATCCATAAGTCAGATAGATAAATTAAATGAGGATCAACCAAAAGATGATTTCGAAAAAAACAAGCGTTTTCCAATAGTCTTTTCTAAAAATTTCAAAAATTCATTAACTCATAGTCAACGTTTAGCTTTATGCGATTTAAAATTGACTTCTCTTACTCGAGTAAATGTGCTCAAGAATTATACTAAAAAAATATCTATAAGAAATTTAAATTACAACGCCTTAAATTTAGTACCTCCTGAGAATAATTTAAATTCAATAAGGAATTCTTACGTAACTAAAACTATATTGCATAATTGGGAAACAAGAAAAGAAGAAGAGCTTAAAAAAGTCAAAGAAGATCAAAAAAGCGAAGAGGAGGAAGAAGAAGATGAAGAAAACGATAAAATAAAAATTCCATCAAAAGAAAATGTTAGTTATAAAGGATTGGAGATGGAAGATAATAAATCAAAAATGACAAAAAAAGAAGAAGATAGTGATAATAATTTAGAACTAACTTCCGAAGAAAACATTGAAGATTCTGAGGATAAAAAAGATTTTGATTATAGTGGATTATTAAATAGTATCAAAAAATATTGTGAACAAAACTCCAAAGAAAAAGCAAAATATGTTGATAATAAATTCCTTTTTTTATTATGTCGTCAAGGAGAAATGACTAAAGAAGAACTAAAAAGAATAGAAAAAAAGCCTGAATTAATTGAACTCTTATTGGATACTTATATTGACATGGTCAAAGAATCAGCCCAAGAAGAAAAGGAAGAAATTCAACAACAAAGAAGAGACGAGAGTAGAGAATTATTTATACAACCAGATACAAGAGCTATTGATGATGGGGAAATAAATAGAGAATTCTTTAATGATGATAATGAAGTTGGATATATTCCAATTCCACCACCACCACCTCCACCTGTGCCTATAATGACGGCTAAAAATAGCGATAATGATAATGAATAGAAATTAATTAAAAATTTAATTTTTATTATTTTTATTATATTAACATTTTTGTAATTTAAAAATTTATATATTTATTTTTATATTTAAAATAATGACTAAGGAAATGCCAAAGCTAACCGAGAGAGGATATGAATTAACCAAAAAATTATTTGATATATATTATCCCAAAAATAAACCTTCACAAAAAGAAAAAATAGAAACTCGTTCAAGAATAATAGGCTCAACAGATTATTCTAAATTCGACAAAATTGCAGTAGAAATAGAAAGGGAAGAAATTTTATCCAAAAAAAAAATATTAAATATGACAAATCCAAACGATATTAAAATTCAGAGACAAATGTTCGAAGGTTCATCAAAGCCTAAAATAGAAATGTGTATGATATTCAAAAATGAAGGTGATGAAAATCTAAAAAATAAAAAGTATTTTTTAGCACAAAATTCCTATGAAAAAGCTTTATCTAATTTATTTTATAATTTCGATGACGAAGAAGAAAAAAAGAAAATAGAAAAAATAAAATGTGCAATAAATTTAAATTTATCTTTGACTTTAATGAAATTAAATAAATACAAAGACGCTATTGGTTATTTAACCGAAGCCAAAAGATTACAACCAGATAATATCAAAACCTTATATAGGTTGGCTTATTGCTATTATTGTATAAGTGAATATGATAAAGCTAGAAATATTATTAATGATGTTTTAAAAAAAAATGAAAATAACAAAGAAGAATTTAAAATGCTTTTAGATGATATTAATAAAAAAGAATTAAATGATAATAAAAAAAGAGCAAAAATGCTTAAAGGAGTCTAATAAATATTAATTACGATTTTAATATATAAATATTATATTATTATAATAATATTATTAATAATATTATTTAATATACAGATGTAGTTCTGCTGTTATGGCTTAACTCATCATTAAAAATTCTATTTAAATTATTTTCTTTAACATTTGTATATATTGTTTCTTCTTCTTCAAAAGCCTTTTGATTTTATTCTTTTTTATGTTAATATTTAATTTTAATTTACAAAAATTTAATTCGATAATTTCATGGGGATTGGGGATTGGGGATTGGGG
>JAJNAA010000071.1:0-11440 GCA_023807345.1 Entodinium bursa | reverse complement strand
AATCCCCAATCCCCAATCCCCAATCCCCCAATCCCCAATAATAATTGATAAAACATTTATTCATCCAAAAAAATATATTCTCATTCCTTTAAATAGTTATAATAATAAACAAAAATATCTTATATATATGTATATTAAGAAAAAAATGGAAAAATTATATTTTGAATTTGAATTGATTCATAAGTTAAATGAAGAAAATAAAAAAACTAATTTTGTAATATCACCAATAGGAGTTGAGATAATATTATCTCTTTGTTTAAATGGAGCAGAAGGCTTAACTCGAAAAGAGATGATAAATTTATTAAAATATAAAACAATGGAAGAAGTAAATAATAGCGCTAAAATTATTATTTCCCAGTTAGAAAAAAATGAAGAGGTGAAAATTGCAAACGGAATATTAACAAAAATAAAAGCAAAAGAAAAATTTGAAAGGACAGGAAAGGATGTTTATAAAGCAAAAATTGTAGAATTAAAAGATTATAATGTCGTGAATAAATGGGTAATGAATAAGACAAATAATAAAATAAAAAAGATAATAGATTATTTATCACCTGATATAATGATGGTTTTATTAAATGCGATTTATTTTGAAGCATTTTGGAAAATTAAATTTAATATACATCAAACATATTCAAGAGAATTTTTTAATATAGATGGAACAAAAGTATATGTGGATTTAATGTTTTTAAGAGGACAATTATTAAATTATTATGAAAATGATAATATAAAAGCAGTTAAATTAGATTATAATATTAAAGATAATAAGATAAATGCTATCGTTATCTTACCTAAAAATGAAGATTTCTTAGAAGAAAATATAAATGATATGATAGATAATATGGATAATGATATATTTTATGATATAATTGAAAATTTAAAGGATGAAAAAAATAAAACAAAAGTCAACTTTTTTATGCCAAAATTTGAAATAGAATATGAAATTAATTTTGAAAAGATATTAAAAGATTTAGGTATGGTTAAAGCATTTACGAAAGAAGCTGAGTTTAAAGAGATTAGTTATAAAAAAAATTTAAAATTATTTGTAAGCCAAGTGTTGCAAAAAAATTATATAAATGTAAATGAGGAAGGAACTCAGGCTGCTTCTATTTTAGAACTTGAAGTTATGCTTGAAAGCTTCGTGACAAAAGATGAAAATGCTAAAGATTTTATTGCAAATAGACCATTTCTTTTTATTCTGATAAATGAATCATGCCCTAAAGGGCATGATATTATTTTCTTTACAAAGGTATGCAAATTTGATAAACGAACTTATGATGATTAATAAATCAAATTAAACAGAAATATTTTTCATTTTTAAAATTAAAATATATCTGAATAAAAAATGTTTATTTATTCTAAGGTGTAAAACAATTTATTATTCTGAGATTTATATTTAAAATAAAAAAATTATTTGTTTAATTAATCATTAAAAATTATATTTTACTAATATAATCATGGTAATAATTTATTTGCAGGATTTTTAATGCCGGAATTGATATATTCTATATAAGTTGGAACTAGACTCATCCATTTTTTTTTAATAGCGATGAATTTATTTTCTAAATTTATTTTTTCTTGTTTTCTTATATCAAATGTTCCTTCTTTATTAATTTCTCTCAAATTTTTTATTTCATTATCTTCTTTTTCAATATTTTCTACTACTGCTTTATCATCTTCTTTTACTAATTCAAAAATAAAATTATCTTCATCAACTTTCTCTGTTTTTTTTATATGTAAATCTTTTTGATCACTTTGAGTCAACTTTTTCATTTCACCAAAATTAAAATTAAAAGAATTATCCAAAAACATAGATTCATTATCTATTAATCTAGTCCTTATATTTTCATTATCTGTAAAGCTTAAATTTAATTTCATATAAATATCATTTTGATAACTCGAATTTTTAAGGTAACATTCTTTTATTTCTCTTGGCTGTAAATTATAATTAATATCACATTCATTAAAGTTTGTTATAGGCTTATAATTTTTTAGCATAGGATTTTCAAAAATTAAATCGTTAGGCTCTGTATATATATGTTGCATAAATTTATCTGATATTTCAAATAATTCTTTATGCTTTAGTGGATCAAATTCAGTATCACCTCTTTCTTTTCTGATTAAATTCTCACTTTCACAACTTGGTCTTATTTTTTTTTCACCTAAATTAATATCAAATTGGGTTAATCCAGGATTTACAAATTTATTATAATTTATTACTTGTAAATCATTTCTTTCTAATCCTTTTAATGTTTCGTATTCATCTAAATTTATATTATTCTCATGAGGAATATTTTGTTTTAAACTATTCAAAGAATATTCATTAGTCAACCAAACTTTTTCTCTTAATAATTTTTGAGGAGTTATAAATTTCATTTGCATAAAATTAAAACTTTTATCGTCATTTGCACTTTGTTGATCTTTGCTGAAAAAATTAATCCAATCTTCATCGCAATAATTTGCGAAACTTTCCTTATTTCTGATATTATTTTTATTAAGCATTTCATTCAGTTTTTTAATTCTTTGTTCTGCCCTTTTTCTCATTATAACTTTTGTAACACCTTTTAAAAATAATCTAAAATAATGTCTTGTTTTAAAAAAATTATCATTTTGATTTGAATTAAAATTCGGCTTTAAATAATATTCTTGATCTCTATTTATTATACACTTTTCTTTATCTAATTCTGGCTTATGTCTTCCTTTATCTATTTTACAATTAAAATCTATTATGTTTTGCAATGCTGCATTTCTTTCATCTAATAAATCACTTGTTTCTTTTTCATTTAATGGTTCTTTACCTATGAATCTTATATATTTAAATTCTTTTGCTTGTATTTTATCATCATTATTATTATAATATTGCAAAAACTCTTTCTCTTTTGAAGATGGAAGATCTTTATATCTACTCAATATTTTACTTTCTGGGCGGGTTATATCACTTGTTATTGATTCTTCTAATTTATTCTCTTCATTCTTTTTTTCTTGAATATTATCATCCGTATTTTTTTCTTCTTCTTTTTTCTTTTCTTTTGTATCTCTTCTTATTTGTGAAGTATCCGGTGTCTTTATATTTCTATTTGTTTCTTTTCTTTCTTCTTCTGTTAATAAAGTATCTTTTACTATTTTATTATTCTCTAAATTTTCTTTCTCTGATTTCATTGTTTCATTCATATTTTCTATTTTTGATATATTTATTTTATTACTTTTTTCCTCTTCTTTTACTTCTTCTATATTCTCATTTTCTTTCCCACTTTGTATTATTATATTCTCTTCTTTTCTTTTTTTAGTCTTTAAAGGAGCTAAATACCTAGGAAAAAATACATTACTTGTTTCAAAACTGTTACAAGTAGCAAAAACAGTGAATATATAAGGCTGAAAATCAACTTCAGAAACTTGGAATTCATAATCTCCTTTAAATATTCCATATTTTTTTGGATTTATCGTTATTTTTATTAAATTATCTTTCATTTCATAAAATGTATCTTCCATTTTATCTATTTTTATTTCTGGACATTCATTCATTGGTGTTATTTTATATTTAAAATTTTGATCTATTAAATTTTTAACAGAAATATTTTTTGATACAGTAGAATCAATAGGAATGTTTCCAAAATCTATTAATTTTGGAATATATTCTTTAACAAATATATTCATTCTTGGATATGCATGTATTGGAATTATTATTTTATTTCCTGGACAATTAATACATATATTATCTGTATAATATTTATATTCAGATGGAGTAAAAAATAAGTAAATAATTTCACTTAATCCTGGAGCTATTTGACCTCTTTTTGTATATTTTATCTTAAAATTTTGAGATGTTGGTGGTAATATTATTATTCTTTCCGAATATTTTGATTTATTTATTATTTCTACCTTTGTCATTATTCTTTTATTAAGCTCAAAGCCAGATATTTTTACTATTCTTGGAGATGCTTCAAAAAGTCCATTTTCTCCTTCATTATCATATTTATAATCTTCCCTTAATCTATTTCCATATATTCTATGAACTTCATTTGTTAATAATTTTTCTTTAAATTTAAATTTTAAGTCTTCTTCATTCATTGATTCTTCCTCTTTTTTTTCTTCTTCTTCTAAATTGGGAATTGAATCATTCTTTTCTTTTTCTAAATTTTTTTTTTCTTCTTCATTATTTAATATTCCTGAATTCTCTTTTAGTGATAATGAATCTTCATTCACTTTACTTTCCTCTTGCTTTATTTTTGTTCCTGATATTTTTGGTATTTCTTTCTTATAGTTTTTATTTTCAAGGTTTTCATTTTTTTGATTTTTTTTGGTTAATTGATTATTTAGGGTTTTAACATTATCTTTTAAGGATTTATTTTCTTTATTTAATATTTCGATTTGTTTTTCAATTTCTTTATATCTTTTAATTTCATTATTGCAATTATTTAATTGCTCTTTTAGTATTTTAATTTGATTCTCTAAATCATCATTTTCTTGTATTTTTTGCTTATTAATATTTTCTAAATCTTGACATTTATTTTCTTTTTCATATTTATCTATAATTTCCTGTAATCTTTCATTATCACCTCTTAATATTTTAATCATATTAATCGCGTTATTTAATTCTCTTTCTTTAATTCTATCATTTGAATTATATTTAATATTTATTTTTTTATTTTTTAAATTCTCAAAAAAATTTTTATTCATTTTTTCGTTAAAAATTTTATCATCAATTTGTTTTGTGAATTTTTCGAGTGATTGTTGCAATTTATTATTCGTTTTCGTTATTGATTTTATTTGCAGATTTTTTTCGCTTAATTCTTTCTTTAATTGGAGAATTATTTTATCTTTTTCAGTTTCACTCTTTGTTATATTTATTTGTTTTTCTGTGTTTTTATCACTCATTTTTCCAATTTTATATTTATTATTTTTATAATCATATTCATACTCATCATCATTTTCTTCATATTCATTTTCTTCATTTTCGTTAGTGATATCTCCTTCATCTTCTTCCTGGGAAGAAATTTTTTTGTTTTTATCATTCATTTATTTATTAAAAAAACTTTATTTTATTAAAAATAATTTCAATTTGATTTAATTTAAATAAAATGTTGACAAATAATACTTCAGGTAATATCTCCCCTCATAAATCAAATTCTCCAGCAACATTATCTTATATGGATATAATAAGCATGCAAATGAAAGTACCTGATTGTTCTTTAATGCAAGAAGGATATAGCAACACTGAAAAATTTTTTTATTATTGCACATGTGATCCTGAGTATCAAAACCCAATATGCGAAGCCTGTTTACATTCGTGTCATAAACAACATTGGAAAGAGAAACAATTAAATGATATATTAAAAGAAGCTTGTGAAGGAATTTGCAGTTGCGGAAATAATAATCATATAGTCACTTCTCATGAAATAGAGAAAAATAATTCTTTTAAAGAAAAATGTATGTTCATTGAATGGGAAGAAATTAGTAAAAATTATTCTTATTATAAAAGCAAAACTAATGACCATCAAATATTATGCCCTTTTTGTTATGAGTGTTGCACTGTTAATAAGAGGCAATATGAACTAGAAAAATACGAAGGAAAAAATGAGACAATTAAATGCGAATGCAATGAGCATAATGAATATGTAAAAAATCTTGAAAAAGTTAATGCAATATTTAATAATGAAGAAGTTCATAATGATGCAAGTGCTTTGATGAAATTAATACAAACAATTTTCATTGCGAAAAATAGTTTCAAAAATACTTTTTATAATATAGAAGAAATTTTTAAAAAAATTAAGCAGAAATTTCTTGAGGATAATTTTGAAATTGAACATTATGCTTACAACAGCCATTTAATCAAAGCCTTAGAAAAAATAGATTACATCCTTTGTCGTCCAAAAAATTATTTTTATTTTTCACCTGAAGATGTAAACAACAATTTTGATATGAGTGATATTATATTTAAAATATTGAAATTTCCTAACCAAAATAATAGTAAAAAAATAGATTTATTTAAAAAATATTTAATGATGATATATCACACGATGATATTTAAAAGAGAATTTGAAACTTTGCCTTCAATATCTTATAAAGATTTATATAATTTAAATCCTTTTCAACGTCTTTTTTTTTGTGAGTATATGACTTATACAAAAAATAAATTTATTAAAAACAATACAATGAATGACTTATTGGATTTTATTGAATTTTTTAAAAACGAGAAAAATAAAACAGAAATAGGCTTTGAGATATTAAAAATAATTTATTCTGAACTTTTATGCTACATAAAAGCTTACCAAATAAGTCATGAACAAAAAATAAAATTTATGACATTAAATGATGATTTAATATATATTTGTATTCAAAACAAGGAAATCGATATAAAAACCAAAAACACTCAGTTTTATATTCTATATAAAATGGTAAAATGTTTATTATATATTTCTTATTACTATAACGACCATTTAATTCTATCATATTTAAACAACGAAATATCTTTACAAAAAGTTAATTTTTTTCATTGCTCGAATGAATTATCAAAAATAATAAATAAAAATGTGACTCAAATATTATTCTATTGTGGCTTAATTGAGACAAATAACACTGATGTTTCTCGTCAAAATAACGATGAATATAAGACAACTCTTAGGACGAAAATGACAACGAGAATATCTCATGTATTAGATAAAAATAAAATAGAATATTATAATGATCAAATAATGATATTAGCTTCGTCAATAAATTCTTTAAATTTAGATTTTCCTGATTCCTATCAAGAAGGCCTTAAAAGACTTAGCTTATTTAATAAAGAAATTTTTATAAATTTTTTAAATGACCAATTTGATTTATATGAAAAAGAAATTTTCATGGGTTTAATTCAACGAAGTGCGGAATTAGAAAGCCTTTATCGGGAATATTATAATTTTAATTTAAAAGAAGATAAATTAGCCTTAGGAGTTGTTAATATTGTAAATGATGTTTTTAAATTAATGAAAATAAGTAATTATTTAATTCCTGAATATAAAAAAGGAGCTAAAAAATATCTTAATTTAAATCTGGCTTTAAAATTAGGAAAATCTTTTAAAAAAATTGAAGAAGAAAAATTAATATTAAAAAAGAAACAAATTATATTAAGTAAATCTACCTATATTTATTCATTAATTAAATCATTGGGAATATTAAACAAATTTTTAGACCAAAATTTCAAAAGCGGGAATAAAGCCAAATTAGAAGCGTTTGATTCAGAAATTGAAACTGAAATAATAAATAATAAGAAATTAAATGAGCAAATGAAATCACAAAGTTCTCATATTGATATATGTAATTTATTCATCGAAAGAATATTTAGACAATTATATTTATTTTGTGATAAAAATCTTGAAAATTGTGTTTTAATTTTGACTAAACCAATAATAATAAATTTCAAGAATTTGCCTTTGATTTATAGCGAAAAAATTCTTCAATTTATTTTTTATATTTTAAAAATAATAAGATTTAATAATATCACTTTAGGAAATATTTCCGATTTATTAATAATACTAAAAAATATAGTAACTCGAGTGAATAAAATGTCGTATAATAAATATTATGAAGTAAACGCTATTATATTTAATATCATATTAAAATTATCTAAAATAAATTACCAAAATAACGAATTAACTTTAATGAAATTAAGTAAATTCATAAAAAATATTTATGCGACAAGTTCCATTATACGTGATATTAAAACATATATATTAAATTTATATGAGCAAAATAATAAATTAACTGAAGTAATGAGCAAAGGAGAAAAAGTTAATGGTTATTTAGTTTCTAATTTGGTTTTAATATTTAAATGTTTTCTTAAAATTATTAATAATATTTTCAATAAAAACTCGGCATATACTGAATCAGCTTTTTTGAGTGATATTTTATCTAAATTAGAAGTACAAAAAATTTTGGTTGATTTAACTTTGCCTCTTGATTTCCGTATTGAATTAATAAGATTTTTTCTTATTGTTTATATCAATATGAAAATAGAACCAAATTTAATGCAGGATTATATTAATATAATAATAGAAAATATCAATATGATTTCAGAGATAAATTCAGCTGATTTTAATTTCTTTAATAACTTAATAAGTGTGAATGAAAAAAATATCAATATGTTAAATGAAAGTTACTTATTAAGATATGAATTAAAAAATTTCCGAGAAGTTATTAAAGATACAACTTATAGGAAAAGAATAAATCAATATTATGAAAATGGAATAATAATTCCTCTTTTTGTTTTTTTAAATAAATATATGGCGATTATTTATAATTTGGATGGCAAACAGTATATTAAATTATATGAAATTGTATTTTATTTTTTACAATTTAAAAAATATATTGTTGAAGAACATTTGATGAAAATGAAAACACAGAAAAAAAAATATCAATTTAGTAATTTGATATTAAATTATATGAACACCAAAAAAAATTCTTTCGTGCTTTTATTAGAAGATATCAACGAAAATTCTTTAGATGAATTAAATAATGATATAGAAAAAATACAATCAGAAGATTTCGAGATTTTAAATTATAGAAAAGTTTATAGCTTTTTTGTGAAGCATGTTCAGACCTTTATTAAAAAACCAGAAAGTAAATTTTTAAAAGAATTATTTAGTAAAAAGAGTGAATTATATGACATTGAAGAATTAGAAAAAAAAATCCATGCGGAAAAAATAGGCTTATATTCCGGTAAAATCCTTCGATTAATAACACATTATGAAAATGAAAAGATGAATTTAGAAGACAGCTCTTTATCAAAAAATTTAAACGAAAAAAATATTTTATATAATGCCTCTTATCGAAGTATTCTTTTAAGACCAATGTTTCATATGATAAATGACCGTGTTTTATTCACTAAATATCGTAAGCAAAGTTTATGGCATCTTTTTCGGTTGTTGCAATATGATACAGGAAGAACACAAGAAGATATTTTAGAAATAATGAAAAATGAAGAAAATGATGAAAATAAGTTAGTTAATATACATTATTTATGTGAATTATATTTTGAATGTTTTCTTAGTATTGTTTTCTCGAGTGTGAATCCTAATTCTATTTCATCAAATGATGATTATATAATAGCTTATATGGTAATAAAGATTTTAAAATATCTTTGCGAAGATCATAATACTTCATTTCAAACTTTGTTTTTCAAAGATATAAAAATCATGTACGAAGATAATCCTTTAAATATTTTTGAAATGATGATGTGTTCTTTATCCAAGGTGGTAATGCTTGCTCAATGGGATTTAGTCAAATTTAGTCAAATAGAAGATAACTATACTTACTTTTACGAAATTTTTTTTGTTATGTTGGAATTCAGCATTGAAATGATTCAAGGAACGAAAAAAAGCAATCTTAAAGAAATAATATCAGTCCCTGGAAGAGAAAATGAAAATTCAATGTTTTATATGTTCATATTAGGGTTTAAAAATATTATCACAAATGATGATAATGATTCAGAAATTGTTTATAATGTCAGATTAGATTTATTAAATTTCATAGTGGCTTTCTTAGAAGAAAAAAAAACCCCAAAAAAATTAATTAATATGATAGCTAATGTTTTTAATCCTTTGACTATATTTAATTCAGTGGTTAAAACCTTGATTAAATTGTATATAAGAACAACTGGGAATGGAAAAGTAGAAGATTATAAATTAATTGAATTCGATGAAAAAATGTATAAATTATTTTTACAAAAATATTTCGAAGAACCTGAGTTTAGTCAGTGTAATGAATTTGAATTGGCGAATAGAATGTATATATATGTTAAATTATTAATGAATTTTGGAAATAAAGATGCTAAGCTACTT
The DNA here is from genome assembly GCA_023807345.1 of Entodinium bursa. Taxonomy (NCBI): domain Eukaryota; phylum Ciliophora; class Litostomatea; order Entodiniomorphida; family Ophryoscolecidae; genus Entodinium; species Entodinium bursa. The sequence continues at coordinate 1,628 of JAJNAA010000071.1, read as the reverse complement.
ATAGATTCAATTAAAACATATAAGGATATTGCGGAAAATAATAACAAAAATATTGAAGTTAAAGGCAAAGAAGATCAGAATGTAATAATAGATCAAAACTTCGCCCAAAATTATTTTGCAGTTAAATTCTTTGAAGAAATAACTAGGACAGTATGGATAAAAGGTGAAGAAGGTAAAATTCAATTATCATTATTTACCTTAAATCCTTATGTAATGTTATTAAGTAAAAACACTAAAAATCAATTTTATAAAACAGTCCCTAGAGACAACGCATCTTCAAAACTTTTTTCTTTATTAGAATATTGCAATTATTTTTTCTTTGAAATAAATCATAACAAAAATAAAGTAAAAGGAAATATCTTTCTGAAATTTTTAAACAAATTAGATTACGGTAAAATTGAGCGTTATCTTTTTTTAATAACTGGTGCTATTAATATAATTATATTATTAAAAGCGAATAATGATGATGAAGATAATAAATATGAAAAAATATATAAAATAGTTCTTCCAATGGGTATAATACAAATAATATTGAATTTCTTAAGTTTATTTTTTTGGATAATATCCAAGTATACTTTATATTACTCAATAGAAGTAGAAAAATATTATAATAAAAATAAGTTAGATAAAAAAGAAGATCCATTAACTTTTGTTCAAAAAGTTTATATAGGATTAATTAATACAATGCTTGATAAAAAAGAAATTGTCGGGTTTATTTGGAATATAATTTTCAGTACCGCTGCATGCGCTAGTAAAAATAATATTTATTTATTTTCAATTCAATTATTAATAGTGGTTCATATATCGAATACTTTACAAAATATCACAGGGGCAATTTATTTAAGGTATCAACAACTTTTAGTTTGTATTTTATTTTTAATAGTCAATATTTATATTTTTTCGGTAATAGCTTTCAGTTTTTTGAAAAATGATTACATTAAAGAAATAGAAAATGAAACAGAAAATGCTTGTGAAACTTTAATGTATTGCTTTTTAACCCATATGAATTTTGGCCTTAGAACTGATGGTGGAATTGGTGAATTCATGAATAAAGTATCTTTTATTAACGAACCTGCTCATTTTATCGGTGTTTTATTTTTCCAATTTCTTTTTTTTATAATTATAATTCTTATAATTTTAGCAATTATTGGTGGTACTATTATTGATGTCTTTGCAGAGTTATTAGAAAAAGAACAAAGAGATAAAAACGATATGAATAATATTTGTTTTATTTGCAATGGTAAAAAAAATTCTATAGAAAAAAAAGGAGAAAATTTCCAAGAACATGTTACTAAAGTGCATAATTTGTGGACTTATGTTGATTACTTAATTGGATTGAAATTTATAGATCCTCAAGAAGCCAATGCGATAAATTCTTTTGTTATAGAAAAAGTGGAAGAAAAAAAAATTTCTTGGTTTCCCTGGTTTTCTAATGAAGAAATTGCTGATTTTGATGATAATGATGAAAAAAATGGAGGAGAAATTTCACTTGATTCTGATTAGATATTTTTAAAATATATGTATATAAAATATATAAATATTTTGTTATTATTATAATATATATATATAATTTTTTTGTTATCTTTAAAAATGTTATTTAAATGGGGATTGGGGATTGGGGATTGGGG
>JAJNAA010000070.1:0-11474 GCA_023807345.1 Entodinium bursa | reverse complement strand
CCCAATCCCCAAACCCCCAATCCCCAATCCCCAATCCCCAATCCCCAATCCCCATTTATAATAATAAACATTTTTTACAGAACATTTAATAATATTTATACAAAATAATAACATTATATATATAACTTAAAAATGAAAACTGTATAGTTAAGAATAATTATTTTAAGATTAATGATGATGATTGCACTTCCAAATTTCATAATAAGTATCTTTTGTTGTTTTAATCATTATGTCTAAATCATTTTGATTATCTATAATTTTCTTTTTATCATTTTCAATATGTTTAAGCAATTCTTTAAAACTCAAGGAATCATAATTTGTATCCTTTATTTCTTTTACATTTTTCATTTTGACTTTATTGTTTTTTTTATTCCTATCATTAATTAAAAAATTCATTTCAGTCATAAACATTGAATTTAGTTTTATTATATTTATCTCTATTTTCCTTAGATTTTCCATCTTTATCTTCATAATTTATATTAGGATTTAAATAATCCAAATTATGCATCATTAAAAAGTTATTACTTTTTTTTTGACTTTCTTTTTCTTCATTTTTCGCTATTTCCATTTCTTTTTTCTTGTGTTCAACTATAGAATTAAAAAATTTTACCACGCCTCTCCTTGTTGCTTTTAGCAATTTTTTTTCATATTTTTTATCCCAATCTTCGAATTTTGCGTATCCTAATTTTATTTGCATATTTCTTAATAATCTTTTTTCCTTTCTTTTTGTTAATTCCATTTCTTCATTTTTAATTTTTTCTAAAGGTGCCTTGTTTTTAGAAAGAATAATATCACCTTTTATTTTTTTTGTTTTTTTCACTATTGTTTTTAAAAGTTTACCTAAATTTTTTTCTTTTTTTGTCTCTTCACCTTCTTTCAGTTTTTTGTAATCTTCAATATCTGATTTTTCACTTTCTGAACTCGTTTTGTTTTTTTCTTGAATATTTGTATTTTCCATCTTTATTAGGTAAATAAAAATAAATATTTATTAAATTTAAAACATTTTTATATTTGCATTATTTATTTAATACAATTAAATTCTATATATAAACTAAAACATATAAATGTCAGAAGATAATAAAAACAAGGAAAAAAAAATCAACTTCATATCATGGGAAGATGCCAAACAAAAATCAAAATCATTTTTATCAAATTTTAGCCTCAAAGAAAAGATCAATTTAATGTATGGCACATCAATAAAAACATCAAATCGTTGTGTAGGTCAAATACATCCAATAAAATCGGGTTTTTTTGCTCCGGAAAAATTTCAAGGAATAAAATTAGACGATGGCCCAACAGGACCTCGTTTTCAAAAAGGTTTAACAAATTCTTGGCCAACATGCATCAATCTTTCTTCAACATTTAATCGTAGTTTAATCTATGAAGTTGGTAAAATCCAGGGATCAGATTTTTACAATAAAGGAATAAATGTTGCTTTAACTCCATGTATTAATTTATTAAGAGTACCAGTTGGTGGAAGAATTTTTGAAGCTTGGGGAGAAAATCCTTTTTTAACTGGTGAAATGGCCTCGGAATTAATTAGAGGTATTCAATCAATGGGTATCATCGCATGTGCTAAGCATTTTATTGCAAATGAACAAGAAAAATATAGAAATTCTTCAAATTCTGTTTTAGATGAAAGAACTTTGATGGAAATTTATGTTGAACCCTTTTATAAAGCTATAAAAAAAGGAGATGTTGGATGCATAATGTGTTCTTATAATTCAGTAAATGGAGTTTATATGTATAGAAATAAATTAATGAAAGAAATATTAAAAGATAAATTGGGATTTAAAGGATTCATTGTTTCAGATTGGTGGGCAGTTTACAGTGATTCACCTGATTCAATAAATAATGGATTAGATATGAATATGCCAGGAAATATAAGCAAAATACCCTTTTTTGGAGATATAGGCTTCAAGCCTAGTTATTGGTCTAGCCTTCAAGAAAAGGTAAATCAAAATTTAATTACAGAAGAAAAATTGAATGAATCTGCAGAAAGAATCATAACGACTTTATATAAATTTGGCCAAATGGAAAATTTCCCTAAGACGGAAAATTTCGATGTGAATTATATCACAGAAGAAACAAAAAAATTAAATAGAAGAGCAGCTACTGAAAGTATTATTTTGTTAAAAAATGAAGATAATATTTTACCAATAGATTTAAAAAAGATAGAATCAATGAATAAAAAATATAAAATAGGGATTTTAGGACTTGATGCTTTTAAAGGAGATTTTTATGGACAAGAAGGAAATATACTTTTAACAGTATTAAGAGGAATTAAATTAGATGGGCATATTGTTAATGGAATTGGCTCCTCTCAAACTGATTTGAATTATGTAGTAGTTCCTATAGATGCAATTAAAGCAAAAGTTGAGAAATCCAAAAATGTAGAATTAATTCCTTATGCAAAGTTAGATAAAGAAGGAAATGAAGATATTGAAAATTCAAAATCAGTAGCTAAAGATTGTGATGTTGTATTTATTTTTGTGCAAACTATTTCCGGAGAAGATATGGGTAAAAATATTGCTGATAGAAAAGATTTAGATGTAATGCATAATGGTAATAAATTAATTGAAGAAATTTCAGAAATTAATAAAAATATAGTAGTAATAATAAATTCACCAGGTCCAGTAAATCTTGAATGGAGGGACAAAGTCAAATCAATAATTTTTGGTGGTTTAGCAGGGCCAGAATCAGGTAATGCAATTGCAGATATTTTATTTGGTGACGCAAATCCATCAGGCCATTTACCTTTTGTTATGGGAAAAAGGGAACAATATCCAGCTGATGTAAAAGTACTTCCATCAGAATTTGGTATGTTAAAAGAAGGTGAACAAGAATTTAAAGATGAAGTTAAGTATGAAGAAGGATTATTCATAGGACAATATTGGTTTGATAAAAAAAATGAGGTTCCTTATTATTATTTTGGTCATGGATTATCTTATACAAAATTTGAGTTCGGAAATTTAGAATGCAATTTTGATAAAAAAGAAAAAAAATTAGAAGTGAAATTTACTATTAAAAACATTGGAGAATATGAAGGGGGTGTTGTAGCCTTAGTATATTTAGGATTCCCTTTAAAAGATGAGAACTTCCCTGAAAGAATGCTTAAAGGTTTTGATAAATATTTCTTGAAAATTAATGAAACAAAGGAATGTTGTATCATTGTTGAAGAACATGATTTATCTTATTATGATATTCAAAGTAAAGAATTCGTTTTACCTAAATGTGGAAGTTATAAAGTATTTGTTGGCCAAAGTGCCAATATTAAAGACTTATGCTTACAAAAGGATATAAGTATTGAATAAAAGAAAAAATCAAAAATCATTTTGTGTAAAAAAGAATTCCTATATTTTGAATCAAAGAATCTTTTAAATAAAAATAATTGTCAATAAGTTAAAAAATTATGGAGTATTTAATGCAAAAAAATAAATTCTTTTAAAACAAAAATTAAAATAAAAAAATAAAACTTTTTTCATTATAAGCTTTTTCTTGAATAATAATTATTTTTGTTATATTAATTATATTACACTTTATTAATATTTTTTTCTATTTTATAATCTTTGGTATATATCATTTTATTAAAGATTTTAGAATGAAATCATAAGAATAAGATTAAAATATTATATCTTAATTATTTTTATTTTCTTCTTTCATTTCATCTTTGTTGAGTTTTTTTGTTTCATTTTTATCACTAAAATCAGTGATAAGATATAATTCAAGTAAAAGAGTTTGAATAATATTAACAATTATTAAAGTCGAAAAGAAGTAGAATGTAGCAAAATAAAATTCTAAAGCTACCTGATTTAATTCTACATATACAGTCAAGGATTTCACTATAATTTGTAAATTATTAATCATTAATAGAGAAAAACATGTTACAAAAGCAGATGGAAAATCATTGAAATTTATATATTCATAATTTTCTGGAATAGATGGATCATTTAAATCATCAAAAGAGCCTTTTTTTATCGTTCCTCCCGTTAAAAGAATAGAAAAAGTTGAAAATAATAAAAAGAGTGAATATAATGTGAATAAATTTCTATAAAACATTTCCTTAGATATATAAATTATTTTATAAATATTTTTTATCACCTTGAATTTATCCAAGAAAACAAATATCCTTATAGTTCTCATTCCCAAAAATATTTTTAAAATATTTATTAAAAATCTATAGATTCTTTCATTTTTTTCTATATCCATTATAAAAATTGCTAATAAACATACTAAAACAACTAGATTAAAAAATTGAAAAATTACTCGATTAAAATGATGAAAAATCGTTTGTTTTACCCCTAAATTTTTAAAAAAAATATAAAGTTCGAATAAAAGGAAAAAACACCAGACAAATTGAAAAATTAAAATTATGGTATTTTCATAAAAATTAATTATTATCATGAAAAAAATGCATACGATATTAATAACAATTTCCAATGGTATTGATTTAAGAATATAAACTCCATAAAAAGAATTTTTCATCATACTTATTTCATCCTTTGTTTCAAACATTTGCTCTACTTCTTTAATAACTTCAGTATCTGTATCATATAAATCTAACACTATTAGAAGATTATCATATTCCCTATCATCTAAATAATATACGTGCTTTTGTTTCATTAAATATGTTTGAAATTCTTTTAATTTAAAAATATTTTTATTATAATCATTCTGAATTATATTTTTTATTATACCCAAACAATCTTCTTTATTTATTTCATAATATTTTGTATAATATAAAGTTTTTAAATATGATAAAAGAATAAAAAAATTAGTTGAAACATAAAACACAAAATAAAAAACAGATAATTTTGTTATTTTAAAAGTATCTAACATTATATCAGGAAAATTGCAAGTTGATAAAAGGATATATAATTGCAAAATACCTTGAATAGGATCAGAAAAATATTTACTTTCTTTGAAAAGAAAAAAACCTATAAATGCAAAAAGAATAATATTTAAAAATAACAAAAAAAAAATAGTTTTTGTTCTCCATAAAACTTTTCCTATTCTTATAATATTTCTTCGAATTCTTTTCATCATATATATATATATAAAGGCACGAAATATAAAATTTAATATAGGGAAACTATTTGTGCAGGTACCTACAATTAAATCAACCAGGCATATAAATAAAATTATAAATAAAGCAATTTGCATTTTTGTATAATTTTTATGACTAATTAATTTAGTATCTTTCAAAAAATATTCATTTTTTAATTTTATCAGTTGCATGAATATTATTATCACAGTTAAAAAAATTTCAATTCCTCTTAAAATATAATTATTTATAAAAGGAGTTCCAAAAAAAGCTGTATCCTCTTCTTTAAAGCTTGTAAAATTAAAATATTTAGGAATAGGAATTGTCGATTTTTCATAACAAAACCATGGTCGTTCAAAAAACATGATAATACCGTATATCAATAAGGAAATATTTCTTGTAAACCTTATTATTTTATGACCTCTAGTACTAAAATTTGGATTTGCTTCAATTTGGTATTGTCTAATATAATCACGAATTTTATATAATATATATTGAACTTTTAAATTAACAACTGATTCCATAATTGCCTTTTTTTTTGAATTTTTATGAAGGAATTTATTTTCATTATGAACATCCCTTAATGGATTAATATTATTAATGTTTTCTAATATTGAAAATTTTGTGGAGTTTCTTTTTATAATTTCAAAATTTGAATCATCCCCGGGATTTTCTCCGAACATATTTGATGAAAGATCATCAGTTTCTGATTTCATATTTTTCAGCTCATTTATATCATCAATATTTTCTTTCATTTAAAATATTTTTATTACGCTCACAAATTATATAAATTTTATATAAAATATTTTATGATTATAAATTTTCAAATGTAATTTTAAATATTTTGGTAAAATCCTTAGCAATTACAGTATCTTTAACAGTAACCGTTGAATTAACTTTGATTCCATCATATTCTGTAGTTGTAATATATTCACCACTATTCAAGTTAATACCCATTGATGCAATACCATTATCATCAGTAGTTTTATCTGAAGTTCGACCATTAATTGTAATTTTTACAACAGCATTTTTAATTGGATTACCATTTAAATCCTTAAGAGTAACAATAAATCTTTCAGGCCCGCCATAGTATTTAGTAACATCTGGAGCAGATAAATCAACTGTTTTATCTACTATGAATGAAGTTTTATTTTTTACAGAGTTATTAAAAGAAATCCTATTTTGATTTAAATAATCTTCACCGCTATTAAATTTCTTATATTTTGTATTTACTGTAATGCTTTTATCTTTCTCGTTTTCTTTAGATAATTTTTGTTTTTTTTTATTTTTTTGATTTTTGGCAAAATTAACTATATTTATATTATTATTTTCATTATTATTTATTCCTTCCTCGAAAAGTTTTCTTTTTTTAACGGAATTCCTGAAAATTTTTTCATTACTATTATGAGGATTGTGTATATTCGTTCCAAAATTTATATTTCGATTTTTTGTTTTTTCATTATCATTCCTCTTTTGACTAGATTTTACTTTATTATTTTCATTATTACTAATATTAGTGTTATTATCTTTATTATTACTAGTAATCCAGAAATCATCATCCAAATCATCATATCGTTGTTTTTTATTTACAGTATTCATTGATTCATTTTTATTGTTATTATTAGGAACATTAATGAAATTATTTATATTAAAAGTAAAATTTGTTTTCATTGGTTTATTTTTATCTATATCAACTTTTGTTTTTTTGGCTTTTTTATTGTTGTTAAATTCTTGAGAATTTAATAAATCATTTATTTTTTCAACGCTATTTCTTACTATTGAATTAATATCTGAACAATCTTTTTCAGAAATTTTAAACGTAGTTTTTCGATTAAGTGTACTTATATTATAAAAATTATTTGTACTTGCGGGGATTTCTTTTGTTGAATAGGATGAAGGATATAATTTTAGATGAGATATCGCTTCTGAACTATTATTATTTATTATTTCTTGCTTCATTTTTTTATTTTTATATTTGTTAAGAATACTAATTTTTATTCAAAAATTATGAAAATAATTTTTGGGAAATTATAAAGTGTGGTTTTATTATATATATTTTAATTATTTTGTTAATTTTTTTATGATTATTTTTATTTAAAAATAAGTTTGATACCTTTATTTTTTTTGGGTTTAAATTAAATTTCTTTTATTAAATATAAATTTTTCTGGAAATGGATATTTCTTGGAAAAAAGATATCAGATATAATAATGAATTTAATAATATAAAATTTTTACAGAACAATTCACCAAAAAAAAGAGGCATCTATTTTATTCATAATAATAATAAAATTAACTCAGAAACACCAAATAACAAAAAAGATATATACTCAAAGAAAAAGAGAAATTCAATAATTAATCAACAAAATAACGATTATGATAATTATCAATCATATGAAATATTATATTTAACTAATCCTAATAATAACTATATTAATTTTCCAAAAGCACAAAAAATACATAACTCTAAAATGATGCATAATTATTATCAAATTAATTCAGCAAATCAAAATTATAATGAACCATTAATTAATAATAGGAAAAATGAAAAAGAATTTAGTCAAAATAATAAATTTAAGAAAAATGTTAAATTAATAAATGACTTTGATAAAAAAATTTCGAATATTAATCCAGATAATAATATAAATTTAAAAAATAAAGAAAAACTTATTAATTATGAACAAACTTCAAATTTCAAAAACAATGGAAATATTTTTAGGACAAGTAATACAAATATGTATATTTCTTCACAGAGTAATGATAAATTAAATATAATTTATAATAACGACAAAGAAGAAATAAATTCGAATAAAATAAATAAAAATGAATATTATCAAGATTATCAAGGTATTAGCAATAATAATAAAATAAAGGATAAACCAAATAATAATATTCCCCAAAAAAATAAGAAAATTATTTCAGGTTCATCAAGTCAAAATAATATTATAGCAAACAATAATAAAATATCATTAAAAACAGAAGAAAATTATGAAAACAATATTAGTGGATATATCAATCACCTTAATAATATCAATATTTTGAATAAGAATAATTACGCTTTTTATATATCCCCAAATAGATATAATAATTCAAATAATTTTAATCGATATAATAAAAGTTTGCCTTTATCTAATAAAAGTGCGATAAAAGAAAAAATGAAATATTCTAATAATTATAACAATTATAGTAACATTAGTGATTATATAAATGGTAATAATAATAATTATTCAAATTTAAACATAGATTTATATGAAACTAATAATTCTTTAAAGAATAATAACAATTATTTTAATTTATATCTAATGAACAATGTAAACAATAATAGTAATAGTAATACAAATAATAATAAGTTATTATATTATCAAAATAATAATCCAAATATACATAGAAATAATGTAACAAGAAATTATTATATGTTCCCTACCAATAATTTAAATTCACCAAAAATGACTGAAAATAATGAAATATTAAAAAATATAAAGGTTAATACTACAGCTATGTCAAGAAATAATATATTAACTGAAAGAAATAAAAATGACACAAAAAAAAATAGAAATAAAAGCATTGAAGATTCTGATGGCTTTATAAATATTAAATTAAGCAATAATAACAAGTGTATTAATAAAATAATTAATAAAATTAATGATAATAATATAATTAATAATAATATAAATATAAATGATAATAATAATAAAATTAATAATAGTAAAATTTATATAAAAAAAATCGAATCTAAAAATAATAAGCCTTTAATATATCAAAAAGATAGTAATGCTAAAATTGATTATAATATTAATAAATCTCAACATAAAGATAAAATTAAAAATATTAATAAGAAAAAAGGAAAATTAAAGAATCAAAAAAATACTCTACATATGAAAAGTAATAATATATTAGAAAAGCCTAAGAATAAAAATAGTTTTAGAAAAAAATTATATTGTTACAATATTAAAATATATGAAATTAAAAAATGCTATTTTGATAAAACTTACATAACAAAAAATTTCGCTAATAAAAAAAATAAAAATAGTACACAAGAAAGTCATGAAATGACTTTTACTGAAAAAATTTCAGTTCTAATAGACAATAATATGAATACTCTATCTATCAATAATAACAATAACCAAATAAATGATACTTCTTTAATAGAAAAATCATTTAAGAATAATAGCAATAATAAAAAAGAAATTAATGAACCAAATGCACCGATTATAATAGAATCATATAATAACTCAAAAAAATTAATAAATAATACTTCAGAGGAGCCTTCAATCCCTAAGAAAAAAATAATTAAATCAAAAAAAAATTTCAAAAAAATAAAAAAAGAGAATAATAATAATAATTATATAAATTTATTAGATAAAGAACAACTAGAAATGACTTTTGGCATTGAAGAAATTCAGAATATTAATGCAAATAATGAATTATTCTTAACTTTAAATAAAAAAGAAGAATTGGAAGATGAAGAAAATTTAAACTTAGATCAAAACGAGGATATAAAAATAATGTCCGATGATGAAGATGAGGATCAAGACAAAGATAACTTAAGAATAACACATGGAAAAGAAATACTAGTTAATAATGTGATTAATCCAGATAAAATAAATAAAGGTATAGAATTACTAGAAAAAATTCAAGAAAAAAGAAAATTAAATAATAAATTTGAATTAAATTTTAATCATAGTATTTATAGTGAAAATTTATTATTTAATGAAAATAAAAAAAATTTTTATTATGATGATTATTATAAAAAAACTAATACTCTTAAACCTAAGGATTCAAAAATGGTTTTGAAAAATTTAACAAAAAATAAAAAATGTGAAATATTAAATGAAGTTTTAACAGATTTATTTGAAAAAAAAGGAAAAGAGGCTAATTTATTAAACGATGAAATTATTAATTATAACCCGATTAAAATAGAAAAATATGAAAAAATATTTAATCAAGAACAAATTCAAAATTTGGAAAGCATTCTTAACAAGAAAAAAATAGATAAAATGTTTGATTTTGTTTATGATAAAGAAGAAATAATGGAAGAAATAAAATCAAAAAAAAGTGTAATGACTTATAATAAAAAATTATATAATAAAAGTATATTTTCAGAAATAATCGAAGAATCAACTATCAATGATAATTCGACAATAATTAACGAGAAAAAAATAATTTTTTCTTATGAATATATTCTTTATTTAAATAAAACTCATGATTTATGCAAAAAAGATAATTTATTAACAAAAGAAGTAATCAATCATTGCAATAATTTATTAAATAATTTCGAAAAAGATTATAAAAAAGGAAATAACATTGATAATAATTTAATAAAAGAAAATAATATAAATAACAATAATAATACCAATATAGAAAGATGGAGTAGAAAAGATATGAGTTTAGAAATAAAAAAGGCTGAAGAATATGTCAAAAATATGAATAAGGAAATGTCAAAAAATAATTATAAATACGAATTAATTGAAATTTTAAACACATTAACTGTAGATAATTATAATGAAATATTAAATAAATTAAATAATATTGTTTATTTAGTAAATGATCCTAAAAGAATAAAGCCTGAAATATTAATAGATAATCAATTTCGTTTTTCTGAAATTATAATAGAAAAAGCTATTATGGAAAAAGGTTATGTGAAATTATATGCTAAAATTTGTGTTGATTTATACCTTGTATTTAATAAATTAGTTAGTAAATATTTGAATAATAAAATAAATTATTTTGAAAATTTGCAAAGTCTTTTAATCAGCGAATGCAAACAAAGATTGAGTGATTATCAATATACCCCTGATAATTTTAATGATAGCAAAGAAGAAAATTTTTTAATCAAAAAAAAATTTTTGGGGAATATTAATTTTATATCTGAATTAATTAGTGTTAAATTATTTTCACAAAAAATTGGATTTGAATTTTTGGATATTTTGTATAAAAATTACAAAAATTATTTAAATAAGGAAAATTCTGAAGAAAAAAATAAAAATTTAAATTTAGAAGGAATCATTGATTTATTGAATAAATTCGGAAAAATTATTTTTGAAGAAAAAAATGAAAAATTTTTACAAGATCTAGATTATTATATGAAAGAATTTATAATTCCTATTATTGATAATAATGATAAAAGTATTCCAGAATATTTAAGATATAAAATAATAAATTTAATAGAAAAACAAAAAAATAATTGGGAGGAATCATTGTTTGAAAAATCAGTTTTAGCAAAAGGAAAAAATAAAGAATGAGATAAGATTATAAAAAATAGAATTATAAAATTAAATAATATATTTTTTATATATAATATATGAATATAGTAAAATATAATTTTCTTTTATTTAAAAACTTATAATATTTATTTTTATATAATAATAGTTTAAAAAGCATTTATTTAAATGGGGATTGGGGATTGGGGATTGGGGATTGGGGATTGGGGATT
>JAJNAA010000069.1:0-11553 GCA_023807345.1 Entodinium bursa | reverse complement strand
AATCCCCAATCCCCAATTTTATTTATCCAATTTTTAATTTTAGTTTAGCTAATTAATTATATATATATTTAAAAAAAATCCCATAAATATCATTATTTAATTAAAATGGAAGAAGAAAGCGAAGAAGCTTTTTGGGGGTTGGATGGCTTAGGCATGTTATTTGAGGAGAAAGAAATTTTAGAAGACCAAAAATCTAACAATAATGAAGTATCTCTAAGATGTATTTTGTCTGAGCCATTTACTTGGTATTTTATACCAAATAATATCCTTGAAGTTGAACCAACAAAGGGAAGGACACTTATGACTCTTTCCAAGTTCAAAGAAAAAAATACTGGAAAAGTAATGGAAGATATGATGTATTATTGTTCTTCTGTCGAAATTTTAGAAAAAATAGAAGCTCAAAGCAGTGGAAATGTTGAATATGATAGTGAAAGAGAATTCATGGATGATTTAAGTGTAGTCTCTTTTTTTCAAAACAATAAATTAATGTCTAATACTATGAAAGAAGAATATAAGGCATATCAAATTAAAAATTATAATACTTTGAAAAATTGGAAAGACAGACTAGATGAAGATGATGAAAAATTTAAAGAAAATTTAGATAAAAATAATACATTATTTCAATTAATTCAAAAAGTTATGAAAACTTTTGCAAAAAAAGTGGTGGATAAAAATGAAATTTTGGAATATCTGGACCAAATTATTTCTGAAATCAAAAAGAATTATGCTAATTTTGAAAATATAGGGTTTAAAGTACAAATAATTCTAGAACAAAATATATTGTTTCTATTTGGATTAATTAATAAATATTTTGGAAAAGATGAAGAAATGTTTCGATTTCTGGAAAAATATATAGAATTATTTTTCATAACAAAATCTAATAGATTATATTTTTCGATAATAGAATATTTAAGTATGAACAAAAATATTATACAAAAAATTAATATGGAAAACCATCTTGAAATGTTTTCAATGAATTGTATAAATTTTTCAGAAATTATTAAATCAATAGAAAATGATTCTTCAGTAGAAAATAATAATTTTTTACCTAATTTTTTCACATATGAATCAAATCCCGAATCTGGCAAAGAAAAAAAAATTTCTTCTTTCGAAAATGACTTTTGGGTTTTGAATAATTCTGAAGAAATATTCATATTTAAATTATCAGAAATTAAACAAAAAATAAAATTATGCTTCTCTATAATATATACTGGAATAGAAATGAATAGTATAGATCACGAAGATGATAAAATTAAAGCAGAAGGAAATTATAGATTACTGGATTTTGGAATAATAAATTTATTAGACAATGATGAAGATGAAATACTTGATATTAATATATCTATAAAAAATGATATAATTTATATTTGCTATTTCATTAATAAAAAATTAAATAGTTCTGGAGCTGATTCAAAAGGATATGAATTTTGTTTTTCTTATAAATTATTTGCAACCTCAATGATTCCACTTAAAGAAGAATTAATAAAGTGTGATAATTTCAAAAATCAAAATTCAATTTTATTTTCTGATAAAGATAATTTATATGCCATTTCTGGGGAAAATAAAGTTTTTGTGTTGAAAAAAGAATATTCAATGAATTCTTTTGAAATGAATGAATATACTTTAAATAGTGAAAATAAAAATATTTCAATCACAAATTATAAATCTTCTCATAATTTCAATGTAGAAAATTTATTTATTCTTGAAAATAAAAAAGATATAAATGATATGTTATTAGTTCAAGTCAATAAAGATAATAACAAATATATATTTAATTTATTTCCAATTAAACCAAATATACCAATAAATGATTTCAGATATAAAATATCCTTTAATGATAATGTTTTTTCTTTTATTAAAATAAAAGGAAACGAAGTATTTTCATATTTTGTAGAATATGAAAATGACGATTTGCCTGAAAATGATTTTCAATTTTTACCTTTTAATACAAACATAACAAAAAATAAATATCAATCAAATAAGGATTTAGACATTTACAAGAGATTAATAAAAGATTATGCATACTTTATAAATTTATATGGCAATTTTGATATGTATAATTTTTCTAAAATATTATTGAATAATTTTCCTTATTGTTTATGTTTTAATATAAACACAAATAATTATAACTTTCTTGTTGAACAAATTTTACATTGTGATGATATGGAAATGAATTATTATTATATAACTATGCTTAAACAATTTATTTGCTGTTTATATAATACAAATTTATTTGATATGAAGTTGAACACAAAAATATTTGAATATTTGAAAAATTTCTTAATGAATATCAAAAATAATAAAGACAATAAATATAGAGTTAAAATATTAAAAGAAATAGCATACATATCTTCTTATTTATATGATTCTAAAATTATTGAAATTTCAGAAGTAGAAAAAATACTGCAAGTTAAAGATACAGAAAAAGATTTAAAAATTAATTTATTATTATTAGATCTATTACTTACACAGCCTCAAACTCAAAGTAAACCTGAACTATTTAAAGTAATATGCGAATATGATAAAGTATTTTTAACAGAGATTTTCACAGACAAAATGGATTCACAAAAACAAAACAAAATAATTTCTTCATTATTTAAATTATATAAAAAAGTCATGTCAAAAGCAATGTGTCTTATGAATAATTTTTATTTAAAAAATGATCCTGAACTTTTTAAAAATACGAAAAATATTTCTGAAAATATTATTTATTTATGCAAATTATATGAAAAGATATTTGATTCTACTATAAGAAGAATGCCCTTTTTATTCAATAGTGTAAACTTTTTATTTTTCTTTTTGATTATCCAAAGAAGAACCATGGATCACACATTTAATAAAGATTTTGATATTTTTTCTTCTCTGTATAATACTTTATTAACTCTAGATGAATTAAATATAAATAAAAATATGAAGAAAGCTTTTGATTTAGATAATTTAATTGAAATCACTAATTCAAAAGTTGAAAGTGATATTAAAATAGATGATGTTGAAAAGGATCATTTTAATAAAATTAATTTTAAATCAAAACAAATTATTACATTCAAAAGTAATTTCATCAATCACAAAGGAAAAATTAATTTAAATTCTTATTTTGAAAAAATAATATTAATAACAAAAGACAACAATGAAGAAATAAAGAAAGAAATTGATATAAATCATTGTATAGATGAAATATTTTATGATGTTGATGGGATAGAAATTCATTTTAAAGAGAAAATTAATTTTAAATGGAGAGCAATTTTAAATATAATACCTATAAAAGATGTCAAAGAGTATTTAGAAATCAAAAAAAATGAAAATTTCAAAATAATAAATTCAATCCAAAAAACTCTTTTAAAATATTTTTTGTTTTTACTGAAAAATGTTGATAATAAAATTAATGAATTT
Source organism: Entodinium bursa (assembly GCA_023807345.1). Classification (NCBI taxonomy): domain Eukaryota; phylum Ciliophora; class Litostomatea; order Entodiniomorphida; family Ophryoscolecidae; genus Entodinium; species Entodinium bursa. Next base: position 8,163 of record JAJNAA010000069.1, on the reverse strand, counting down.
CTAAAAATAAAAGAAGTTAAAAATTTCTGCAAAATATATCATAACGAATTTCTTCAGTTTATAAATACTGATGATATTGAAATAGATACAAAGTTATTTGAGTCAAAAAAGGATTTAAAATCAGAAGATAGCGAAGAAAAAAAAGAAGAAGTTGAAAATATTATTCCAATCATTGATAATTTTAAGAAGGAATTAAATCATTCACTAGATTTATTAATAAAGGAAAAAGATAAAGATAACAAAAATATAGATAATACTAAATCAATCACAGATCTTTCATACAAATTTATTTCATTTTTTGGTGACTTTAAAAAAAATAAGGTAAAAAATGTTATAAATTTTGAAAGTTATTATAATAAAAGAGATATTACTTTAAACCAAATTAAATCATATAAAGATATAAATTTAGAAGATAAATCTTACGAAAAATTATTTAATCAATTTGAAAAAGATATATCAAAAAAAAATAAACCTTTAAGTGCATTGAAATCGAATGATTCTCTTAAAAAAATAATTCTTAAAATATTTCAAATTATAATAAAATATTATAATTATAATTCAAAATTCTTCAATTTAATCGAAAATGAAAAATTCTCAACACAGAATGAAAATTATAATTTATTCTTGGATATTTATGAAAAATGTTGCCAAATGAAAATGGTATATAACCAAGAAAAAAGTCGTTTTGTAGACGAAAAATTTGAAGAACAATCTGTTAATTATTTTAAAGTAACATTCGCAAAATTAGATTTTCTATACAAAATAATAATCCCATCTTTTAATGAAAATTTGAAATATGATAAATCAATAGTTCAAAATATGATTGAATTGATTAAGGATGAAAGCTTTAATCCAAAAGAAATTTTAAAATTTTCTGAAATCCAGAATATTATTTGCGCTTTAAAAGAGATCGAATTATTTATTATAAATAATTTATTATTAAATTTGAACGATGAAGAAAATATTAAATTCATTTTACATATAATAAATCATATATATAATAAAAACAAAGAAAATAATAAATATTCGATAAATATATCCTTATTGGATTCTATATATGGTGCTGATTATTATCAGATGTTGAACGTTAAAAATTGTTTTCATCTTTTAATAGGAATATTATTAGAAAAATATATTTGTAATAAAGATAATTATGAAAGCTTAGGAATTTCAACTAAAATATTATTATATCAAAGCCTTTTATGGAAATATAAAGGAAGAGATTTTAATATAATGCCGAAAATATTAAATGCTTTTGAAGATTTAAAATCAGTAGAACTTGATAAAAATAAGATTTTATTTGATTTAGGACATGAAAAAATTTTCAGAATTAATAATTATAATTATGAAACAATTAATGATATTAAATTTGAGATATTTAAAATAATATCGAGCCAAATTTTTTTCAAAATAAAAGAAAATTCGGAAAATAACAATGTAATAAAAGAAATAAATGTTGAACTTAGTTTAACAAGAAATCTTTCGAATATCAATAATTCAGAAAATATCTTAAATTTATTAATGTCGTATTTCACTTCAGTGCAAAAAAATAATATATATTATCATGATTTAATTCTATTTTTCTATAAAAATATAATAAATTCAAAGAAATTAATAGAAATTATAAATACATCCAATTTTCCAGATATCATCGTAAAAATTCTTAAAATTATTTTTGATGAAGAAGAAGAAAATAATATTACAAATAATCGAGTTGATAAAAAAAGGAACAAATATACCAAATTTATTATTTTAAAATTATTTTTACGAATAGTTCAAAATATTAACAACGAAGAAAAAGCAATTAATTTGGCTGAATGTTGTTTAGACTATGACAAAGATGCATTTAAAGAAAATGAAGATGAACAAAATCCTTTCATTTATTTAATCACTAAATTTAATTCAAAATTAAATTCTGAGGAAAACTCCTTTTTAAAGCATTATTATCTAAAATTGTTTTTATTTTGCTTAAATAAAATTGATAAATCTGAATTAATACCAAAAGAAAATAAATTATTGGATATAAACTTTTTATTATCTCTAAATGATGAATTCAGTCAAATAGAACAGAAATTTTATATTAAAAGTAACGTAGGAAATGAATTTGAAGAAATTGCACTTTTTTCAAATAATGAAGTGGTAAAAATAGGAAAATCAGGGAACTTATTATGTTATATGGAAGAAAATAATAATTTCAATGAGTTTATTTTAAATTCTGATATTACTTTTTTCGATTATGATAATTTTATATATAACGTGGAACAAATAAAAAACAGCGAAAATATTTTTGTAATTATGGACGAAATATTAAATGAAAAACTTCTTTCTAAAATCAATAATCTAGATATTAGGACAATAAAAGATATTATAATAATTCCGAATAAAAATAATAATATTTTTTCAAACAAATACTTCGAGAATAATTATCGATATATTTATGATAAATTAATTGTCAAATTATTGGAAAACAAATTAAATCACAAAGGAATAAATTATATTTTAAAAATGTTAAATAATTTCTTAGATTATATCACTATAGAAGATACTGAGAAACTTATAAATTATATTTTCAATTATTTAACAGATAAAAATGTAGAAGCAAACCAAAAAGAATGGGATTTCTGTTCATATGAATATTTAAGGAATGAAATGAATTCATTTAAAAATATTTTTTATTCACATGATTTTGATATTAACAAAGAAAAAAAAATTGAAAAAGAAAAGAAGGAAGATATTGAGAGAGAAAAAGATAAATTAAATGAAGCTCCATTGATATTGAGTTCTTTATTTAATTATTCAATAAAAAATAATAAGGACTTTTATATAGAATATAAATCAAACAGCAATATATGTGAAACTTTCCAGAATCAATTAAAATTAATAAATCCTAATATCCATAAAGATGAAGGAGAAGAAAAAAGTGAAATTAAAATGACAAATTTATCTTTCTATAAGTCTGATCCAATTAATGATTCAACTCTAATAACGAATAATTCTTTACTTTTAACAAGTTTATTGTCTCCTGATCAGGAATTATTGAGAATTTTATCAGAAAATTCTGGAAAAATAAAGTCGATAATTGTTTCAGAAATAGATGAATCTAAAAAAGAAGAAAATAAAGAATTTTTAGATAAAATAAATGTTCCTATTTATTTAGTTAGTCTAAATTTTTATAATAAGTTAAAACAATTTTTCATAGAAGGAATAGGAGGAACTTATCTAAGTACTAATAAAAAAATTAAAAAAAATGATTCTGATATAATTCCAATATATTATCCAAATCTTTTAATAAAAAATAAAGAATCAAAAAATGAAGATAATAATTCTAATCAAAATAAAAACTTTTATAATGATGAAGATTTATGTTTGGATATACTTTTTTCAGAAAATGATTATAAAAGACAAATAGATGATGAATCAAAAAAAGAAATTTTATTGCAAAATAAAAGAGATATAATTAAAAAATATGAAGAAATAAATTTTGATATAAATAAAGTATTTTGTTTAGAAAATATAAAAATATGTCACAGAATATTATATGAATTATTCAAGAAAGAAAATATAATTAATAAAATTAATAAGGAAATTCTGAATAAAAATATGGAAATAATAATAAATATATTTAATTCTTTGTGTAATGAATATTATTTTAACATTAAACAAAATCTTCCAATTCATAACTTACAAAATTTGTTAAAAGATTTCATTAAATCTTTGGATAAATTGGAAAATTTCGGAAAAAAATGGAGTCGATATTTAATTAATTATATATTTAAATCCTACAAAAAATCAAATGAAGAAAAAGAAAAAGAGGAGGAAAAAGATAAAAATATTCAAGAACAAATTGAATCAATTATCGAAATTAAAAAACATGCTGATGAATCTGATGAAAATAATACTATAATAATTCAGCAACATATTGATGATTCATCAAAAGAAAAAGAAGAAATATTAACTTTAGAAAAGAGCAAAATATGTGATTTATTGCTATTCATTTTTAAAAATTGCAATGATTTAATCATTGACAAAGATTCTATAAATGATTATTATGAAATAATTAATAATATTATAGAGAATTTCATAAAGGAAAAAAAATCTTTATTAAAAAAATTGAAAATTAAAACTAAAGCAATTGATAACGAGTTTATAGCCTACTTTCTTTATGAATGGATGAACTCTATATATAATATAATAGCTAACAATAAACCAAATTCAAAACAAATAATAGAATGTTTTATTAATAATACTAAATTCAATGATTTAATGCTAAATTTTATTGACCAAGTAATTGAAATTAAAAATTATTTTGTAGTAGATGAAAAAAATAAAGGACAAAATATTCCTAAAAGTAAAACATTATTAATTCAATTTAGCTTAAAATATTTAGATATATGCTTTTATATTTTCCTTAAAGAAAAAAGATTTAGTTTGGTTGAATATTGGCTTAAAAGTAATAACAATTTTTTTTATTTCTATTCAAGTTATAAAATGCTTTCTACCGATAAACATTATGAAGAAAGTGATTATAAAGAATTATTAACTTTTTTAGCTTTTATTTCTGATTCTATTTCATGCTTCAAAAAGGGAAATAATGAAAAAAATAATAAATATATTTCTGAAAATAAAACCATTCAAATGAAAGGAAATGAGTTTAATAAAGTAAAATTAAATTTCAAAAATGATAATAAAATATACATAAATCTAACTTCTTTTTCCTTTGATAATCTGGAAAACTCAAAAGAAAAAAATAGTAAATGCAATAAAATAGCAATCTTTAATTATAATAGAAATAATGATACATATAATTTACTAGATATAATAGATACTTCAGCTTATAGTTCAATTAAATCTTCAAATAATTATTTTCAAACATTTAACAGTGAGGATATCTATTTAGTTCCTCTAGAAAATCTTTCAACAACATTATATGCTTTTGGAAGTAATTTTAATCATTCATTAGGAATAAATGGAAAGCTTGCAAAATATTATGATAAACCATCAAAATGTGTTGGACTTCCTGATAACATATGGAATATTGGTTATGGAAATAATTATTGTTTGGCTTTATGTGATGATAATAAAAAAATATATGCTTGTGGATGCAATAAAGGAGGCGGGTTTAATTCAACTCCAAGAGCAACTTTCACTGATGAAACAAAAATAAATAAAAATAAAGATTCAGATATTTCTAATAAATTCGTAAAATTTGCAACAGGAAATTGTGATTCAACTTTATTACTTAATGAAAATGGCGAGTTATTTGGAATAGGAAATAACGAAGAAAAAATATTTGGTTTCGAAGAAGAAGTTAAGATAAAATATCCAAAGAAATTAGATATGAAGATATGGGGTAAAAAAAAAGATGATGAAGAAAAAAATGAGGAAAATAATATAATAAAGGAAGAAGATTCAATTGGAAAAATAAAATCTTTTTATATAGGATTTAAAAATAGTTATATAATAAATGAAGAAGGAAAATTATTTGGTTTAGGAAATAATGAAAATTATCAAATATCTTCAGATGATAATAAAATATCATATGAACTATGGAAAAATATTCCCTTACCTGAAAATTGCACTAAATTTATTGATGTCGCTGTGGGTGAATGCTTTATAATATGTTTAATAGAAGATAAAGAGGGAAATATGAAATTATTTGCCAGAGGGAAAAATGACTCTAATCAATGTGGAATTTCACAAAAAGAAAAAGATGTAAGATATTTAACCATGTGTGATAATGTTCAAAATTTAAATTTCAAAAAAATATATACTAGAAATAAAGAATCTGCTGCTATTACAATAGATGGAGATTTATATATTTTGAACGATAAATATCAAAAATTTACTTTAGTATTATTCAATGAAAAAAAAATAATAGAAAATAATAAGGATAATAAAGAAATAAATGAAATCAAGGAAGAAAATAATAATATTTTAGATAAAAAAATAATAGTTGATGATGTTGCTATATCAATGTCTCATATGATAATAATAGCGAGACAATATGATGAAGAAAAAGGCATATATATAAGAAAATTATTTGGTTATGGTTGTAATTCTAAAGGTGCCTTAGGTTTACCAATAAATTCAAATAAGGATGAGAATACTATCACTTCATTAACAGAAATTCCTATTTTAGATGAAAATAATAAAAAATTGGTTCCTTTAAAACTTGCAATAGGTGATAATAAATCATATGTATTATGCTTGAATGAAGAAGAATTAATTCAAAATATTAAAAATAATAAAGATAAAGAAAAATCTCAATATAGTATAAATATATCAAATATATCAATTGAAAGAGAAGAAAAAAATATATTGGACTTTTATTATTCGAAAAATTTAGAATTATTTATAAATTTATTTAGATCAATAACAAGCAAAGCATTATCCAACTTTATTGAATCGGTCGATGAAATAAAAATGAATCTTCAAGATTTAATTGATAAAGACAATAAAGATAAGTTGTATTCAGTTAATTTTCCTTTATTTTATGATTATATAATAAAACATCAAAAATTAACTGAACTTGCTCATATATTTATACAAAGTAACTTTTCAGAAAAAGATATAAATTTAAATATAGGGAAAAAACCTGAATTAGAAAGCATATTCAATTATTTACAATCTAAGTATAAATTTATATCATCTGATTTATTTAAATTTTGTGAAACAAATGAAAAATCAGAATATAAGCAATTCCTTCAAAAGGCTATAGGAAATAATCTTTTATATTTAAATGCACAACTTAGATTAGATAAATTCAATGAATTATTTTCAAAGTTACGTAGAAAATATCCATCAGATAGAAGAGTTGACGTAGATAGATTCAAATCAAATATATTTTATGATAAATTTAATTCTAACCCTAAAAATAAAATACCTGATATAGAGTTAAATCAAACTATTTTTGGACAAGTTTTCCAAAAATTCGGAAAAACAAAAGGAGAAGATTTCTTGATTAAAAAGAATGATAGACTATTTATTGTTGCCTTACAGAATGAATATGCCAGCGACTCAGGAGGTCCTTATCATGAAGTCATATCTCAAATATGTCAAGAACTTCAAAGTGAATATTTAAATATGTTCATAAAAACTCCAAATCATAAGCATGATATTGGCTTATTAAGGGACAAATATATCCCAAATCCAGACGCTAAAAGAAAAATATATGAAGATGCCTATGAATTTCTAGGCAAATTAATGGGAAGTGCAATTGCTTCAGGTGAAGCTTTAGATTTAAATTTACATCCTGTAGTATGGGAAGCTTTATTAGGAAATGAAATTACATTCTATGAATATGAAAATATTGACTATACTTTCTTTAGCCTAATAAATAATTTAGAAAAAGAATTAAAACCAGAAAAAGAAGAAAAGGAAAATAAATCAGAAAATATCATTTCAACAGAAGATACAAAAAATAAAGAACTTGTTCAAGAAGAAGATCCTGAAAATTTCCAGGAAAAATATAAACTTAATTTTATTATTAAAAATAGTAATGAAACAGATATTGAATTAAAGCCTGAAGGAGAAAAAATATCAGTAACTTTAGAAAACTTGAAAGAATATATTTCTTTATCTAAGAAAATGAGAACCTCTGAATTTATTCCTCAAATTGAATTCATTAAAAAAGGGTTTAATTCCGTGATTCCTTCAAATATTGTTCAGCATTTGTATTGGAGACAATTAGAAGAAATGGTTTGTGGTAAATCCACATTAGATATAAGGTCATTTAAAGAAAATACAAAATATGATGGATTTGAAAAAGATAGTGAAGTTATTAAATGGTTCTGGGATTGGTTAGGAAAATGCAGTGATCATGAACAATCACTATATCTTAAATTTGTATCTGGAAGAACAAGGCTGCCAAAAGACAAAAATTTTAAGTATAGTCATACTATCCAAAAAAATAATTATAATGGTGATGAGGCTTTCCCAAATTCAGCGACTTGCTTCTTTACTTTAAAATTGCCAGTTTATAAAGATAGAGAAACTTTTGAAAAGAAAATGAACTATTCAATTCTGAATTGTGATGAAATAGATGCAGACAATTAAATAATAAAATTAATTAAATAAATTATGCAAAAATAATAATTTAGAAATTCAATTAAAAATATTTTTATTGGGGATTGGGGATTGGGGATTGGGGATTGGGGATTGGGG
>JAJNAA010000068.1:0-11603 GCA_023807345.1 Entodinium bursa | reverse complement strand
AATCCCCAATCCCCAATCCCCAATCCCCAATTTTCCTTTTCATTGATTCTTTTATAATACTAAATGTTAAAAAGCATAATTGATTAAAAATAAAAAATACATGTCCATAAAATTATTGAAAAAGTATTCTCCAATAAAGTTACAAAAATATCAAGAAAATTTACAAACAATAGAAACAGATGATATTCCAGACATTGGTGAATTACAAAACGAACTTAAAAATAAAAATAAAAAAATTTTTGAATTAAAAAACAAAAACCATGAACAAAAAATATTGCTAAAATTTTTTCTAAATAACGCCGAAAATTTGGATGACTTACTCCTTATTGAAAAGCAAATAAGGAAAAAAGATGATGAAATAGAAAAAATAAAAAAAGAACTAAATGATAATAAAATAAACAATGAAAATTTGATTGAAAATATGACAAAAAATTTTAACGAAAAAACGGGATTAATCGAAGCAAATAGAGGAAAAGAAAAAAATGATTATGAAATGATAATTAATAAAAAAGATGAAGAAATTAAAAAATTAGAAAAAGAAAAAAAAGAATTGGCTAAAGAATTTAAAAGGGAAGAAATTAAAGTCAAAATTGCAAATGAAAAATTATTGGCTTTCAAAAAAATGGAAAAAGAAAGCAATGAAAAAACCAAAGATGAAGAATTCATAAAAGAAATTAATAAATTAAAGGATGAAAATGAAAAACTAAAAGAAAATAATAGCATTAATAATTCAAACAAAGAAATAATTAATAACCTAAATGAAGAAAACAACCAATTAAAAGATAAAATAAAAGAGATAATTGCAAAAAATGAAAAATTAGAAAAAGAAAAAGAAGAAATCCTCAAAATAAACGAAAAGATAAATGAGGATTCAAACCCACAAAATGATAAAATTAATAAAGTTCAAATAGAGAATGAAAATTTACAAAAAAAAATAAAAGAATATGAATCAAAATTTGAATCTCTTAATAAAGTAGAAGAAGATAATAAAGAATTAAATAAAAAAATAAATGAAATGAATTCAGAAATTGAAAATTTAAATAAAATAAAAGAAGATAATGAAAGTTTAAAAATACAAATAGCAAAATTAAAGTCAGAAACTGAAAATTTTAACAAAATAGGAGAAGATAGCAAAATTTTAAATGATAAATTAAATAAAGATAATTTAGAATTAGAATCTCTACAAAAAGTTAAAGAAGAAAATAATATTTTGACTGATAAAATTAATAAAATGAAATTAGAAATTGAATCTCTAAAAATAATAAAAGAGGAAAATAAAGATTTGATTGAAAACAATAATAAAATGAAATTAGAAATTGAATCTTTAAAGACAGTAAAAGAAGGAAATAAAGATATAGTAATTGAAAATAATAATAAAATGAATTTAGAAATTGAATCTTTAAAGATATTAAAAGAAGAAAATAAAAATTTGATTGAAAAAAATAATAAAATGGATTTAGAACTTGAATCTTTTAAAAAAGTAAAAGAAGAATATGAAATTATTTTAGAACAAAACAAAAAATTAATTTCAGAAATTGAATCTTTAAAAAAGGTAAAAGAAGGGGATACAGTATTGATTGAGAATGATAATAAAATGAATTTGGAATTAGAATCGTTAAAAATTGTAAAAGAAGAAAATAAAAATTTAACTGAAAAAAATAATAAAATGAATTTAGAACTTGAATCATTGAAAAAAATTAAAGAAGAATATGATATTGTTATACAACAAAATAAAAAATTGAATTTAGAGCTTGATTCTTTAAAAAATATAAAAGAAGAAAATAATATTTTAATTCAAAAAAATAATAAAAAGAATTTGGGAATTGAATCTTTAGAAATTGTAAATGAAGAAAACAAAGATCAGATTGAGAAAAATGTTAATATGAATTTAGAAATGGAAACATTGAAAAAGCTGAAAGAAGAAAATAGTGTTTTAATAGAGAAAAATAATAATATGAAATTAGAATTAGAATCTTTGAAAAAAATAAAGGAAGATTATAATATTTTAATGGAGAAAAATGTTAATATGAATTCAGAATTAGAATCATTGAAAAAGCTGAAAGAAGAAAATAGTGTTTTAATAGAGAAAAATAATAATATGAATATAGAATTAGAACCTTTGAAAAAAATAAAGGAAGATTATAATGTTTTACTAGAGAAAAATAATAATATGAATATAGAATTAGAATTTTTGAATAAAATAAAGGAAGATTATAATGCTTTAATGGAGAAAAATAATAATCTGAATATAGAATTAGAATCATTGAGAAAAATTAAAGAAAAAGATAATATTTTACTTGAAAAAAATAATAAACTTAATTCAGAATTAGAATCTTTGAAAAAAATAAAGGAAGATTATAATGTTTTAGTAGAAAAAAATAATAAACTTAATTCAGAATTAGAATCATTGAAAAAAGTGAAAGAAGATTATAATGTTTTACTTGAAAAAAATAATAATATTAATTCAGAATTAGAATCTTTGAAAAAAATGAAAGAAGAAAATAGTGTTTTAACAGAGAAAAATAATAATATTAATTCAGAATTAGAATCACTGAAAAAAGTGAAAGACGAAAATAATATTTTAATAGAGGAAAATAATAATATGAAATTAGAATTAGAATCATTGAAAAAAGTTAAGGAAGATTACAATGTTTTATTAGAGAAAAATAATAATCTGAATATAGAATTAGAATCATTGAAAAAACTTAAAGAAAAAGATAATGTTTCAACAGAGAAAAATAATAATATAAATATCGAATTAGAATCTTTGAAAAAAATAAAGGAAGATTATAAAGTTTTACTAGTAAAAAATAATAATATGAATTCAGAATTAGAATCATTGAAAAAAGTGAAAGAAGATTATAATGTTTTAATGGAGAAAAACAATAAGGTTAATTCAGAATTGGAATCTTTGAAAAAACTTAAAGAAGAAAATAATACTTTACTAGAGAAAAATAATAATAATATGAATTCAGAATTAGAATCATTGAGAAAAGTTAAAGAAGACTATGATGTTTTACTTGAAAAAAATAATAATATTAATTCAGAATTAGAATCATTGAAAAAAGCTAAAGAAGAAAATGATATTTTAATTGAAAAAAATAAAAATATTAATTTAGAACTTGAATCTTTGAAGAAAGTTAAGGAAGATTATAATGTTTTACTTGAACAAAATAATAGTATGAATTTGGAAATAGAATCATTGAGAAAAGTTAAAGAAGATTATAATGTTTTAATGGAGAAAAATAATAATATGAATATGGAATTGGAGTCATTGAAAAAAATGAAAGAAGAAAATGATGTTTTATTTGAAAAAAATAAAAGAACGAATTTAGAACTTGAATCATCAAAGAAAGTGAAAGAAGAAAATAATGTTTTAATCGAGAAAAATAATAATATTAATTCAGAACTTGAATCATTGAAAAAGGTGAAAGAAGAAAAAGATGTTTTAATAAAGGAAAACAATAACATGAATTCAGAATTAGAATCTTTGAAAATAATAAAGGAAGATTATAATGCTTTATTAGAGAAAAATAATAATATGAATATAGAATTAGAATCATTGAAAAAAGTAAAAGATGAAAATAATGCTTTAGTAGAGAAAAATAATAATATGAATATGGAATTAGAATCTCTAAAACAATTAAAGGAAAACTATAATGCTTTAATGGAGAAAAATAATAAACTTAATTTAGAATTAGAATCATTGAAAAAAATGAAGGAAGATTATAATGTTTTAATAGAGAAAAATAGTAAAATGAATTCAGAATTGGAATCTTTGGAAAAAATAAAGGAAGAAAATGGTGCTTCAGTTGAAAAAAATAATAACATAAATTTGGAATTTGAATCTTTGAAAAAAATAAAGGAAGAAAACAAAGATTTGGTTGAAAAAAATAATAAAATGAATTTAGAACTTGAATCTTTGAAAAAACTTAAAGAAGAATATGATATTATTATTCAACAAAATAAAAAATCGAATTTAGAGCTTGATTCTTTAAAAAATATAAAAGATGAAATAAATGTTTTAAATGAAAAAAATAATAACCTCAATTCAGAATTGGATACTCTAAAAAAAGTTAAAGAAGAAAATAATATTTTAATTGAAAAAATTAATAAAATTAATCTGGAAAATGAGACATTGAAAAAAATGAAAGAAGAAAATAATGTTTTAAATGAAAATAATAATAAAATGAATATAGAATTAGAATCTTTAAAAAAACTTAAAGAAAAAGATAATGTTTTAATAGAGAAAAATAATAATAATATGTTTTCAGAATCATTGAGAAAAGTTAAAGAAGAAAATGATATTTTACTTGAAAAAAATAATAATATGTTTTCAGAATCATTGAGAAAAGTTAAAGAAGAAAATGATATTTTACTTGAAAAAAATAAAAATATTAATTTAGAACTTGAATCTTTGAAGAAAGCCAAAGAAAATTATGATGTTTTACTTGAAAAAAATAATAATATAAAATTAGAATTAGAATCATTGAGAAAAGTTAAGGAAGATTATAATGTTTTACTAGAGAAAAACAATAATATGAATTCAGAATTAGAATCATTGAAAAAAGTGAAAGAAGAAAATAATATTTTAATGGAGAAAAACAATAATATGAATTCAGAGTTAGAATCATTGAAAAAAGTGGAAGAAGAAAATAATGCTTTACTTGAAACTAATAATAATATGAAATCAGAATTAGAATCTTTGAAAAAAATAAAGGAAGATTATAATGTTTTAATAGAAAAAAATAATAATATTAATTCAGAATTAGAATCATTGAAAAAAGTTAAAGAAGATTATAATGTTTTAGTAGAGAAAAATAATAAACTTAATTCAGAATTAGAATCATTGAAAAAAGTTAAAGAAGATTATAATGTTTTACTTAAAAAAAATAATAATATTAATTCAGAATTAGAATCATTGAAAAAAGTTAAAGAAGAAAATAAAATTTTAGCTGATGATAATAATCAATTGAAATTAGAAAATGATTCTTTAAAGAGAGTTAAGGAAGACAATAAAATTTTGATTGAAAATAATAATAAACTTAATTCAGAATTAGAATCAATGAAAAAAGTGAAAGAAGGAAATAAATCTCTGATTGAAAAAAATAATAATATGAATTCAGAATTAGAATCTCTAAAAAAAGTAAAGGAAGACAATAAAATTTTGATTGAAAATAATAATAAACTTAATTCAGAATTAGAATCTTTGAAAAAGCTAGTAGAACAAAATAAAATTTTAATTCAAAATAATAATGAAATGAAATCAGAATTAGATACTCTAAAAAATACAAAAGAAGAAAATAATTCTTTGAATAACAAATTAAATAAATTAAATATAGAACTAGAATCTTCGAATAAAATAAAGGAAGAAAATGATAATTTAAAAGACCAATTGAATAAGAATATTTCTGAATTAGAATCTTTGAAAAAATTAAATAATGAAAAAATAAATGAATTGGAAAAACTTAAAGAAGAAAATAATAAAATGAAAGAAGAAATAGTAAAAAATGATTCAATTAAAGAAGAAAATAAAAAAAAAGATGAAGAACTAAAAGAAATTAATATTTTTAAAGAAGAAAATGGAAAATTAATGGAAAAAATAAATGAAATTAATAAAAACAATGAAATTCTTCTTCAAGAAAATATAAAATTAAAAAAAGAGGTAGAATCAAATAAATCTTTAATAGAAAATTTACAACATACAATAAACAAAAATTTATTAGAAATAAATGATTATGTAGCACAAAATGAAGAACTCCTCAAAAAAATAAAACAATTAAAATATTCCAGAAAAGGAAGTATCCCAGAAAGTTTTGTAGAAAATGAAAAATTAATGTTAACAATAGCGGCACAAAAAGGAGAAATAAATGATTTACAAGAATTTATTATGAATCTAAATGTAGAAAAAAAGACTCTAATAGACACATTTACTCAGGAAATTGATGAATTAACAGAAAAAAATAAAAAACTGGAAAATGAAAATGCTTTAAAAGATAAAGAAGTAAATAATTTAAAAGAAAAAGTAATTGCTTTAGAAAAAGAAGTAACAGATGATAAAAAAGAACTAGAAAAATTGAAAGAAACATTAATTGAATTAGAAAAAAATCAGAAAATTATGGAAGAAAAAGAATCTACAGAAAACACCAAAAAAGACGAAATATCAAAGGAAGAAAATCCTTCTAAAGAAAATCTTCTATTAAAAGGTAATGAAAAAGAAGATTTTAGAAAATATTCAAGTTCTAAATCACTAGAAATTTCGAATACATCAAATAAAAATAAGCTCAATGAGCAACAAAATAACAATGAAGAAAAAAACCCTTTAGAAAAAGAACCAAATGAAGAATATGACTCAGATAATTCAGCTTTATCTAATTCAGATATTTCTGATAACGAAATGGACTCAATAAAATCAAGAACTTCTTCAAATAAGAAAATGGATTTAACAACTTTTTATAAACAGACTCGTCAATATTTTATAATGAATTTAGGAGGAGCTCCTATATATTCAAGATATGGTGACGAGATAATAAATAATTCCCTTTTTGCTACTTTTAGTGCTATAATAACAAAATTTACTGTTTTTAACGGAGGTGATAATGAAAATTTAAATTATATAAAGAACGAATGTTCCGTAATAGTTTTTATGAAAAAAGGAAAATTGTTTTTAATTGCAATAAGTAACAAAAATGATTCAGTGTCTTTATTATATAGTCAATTAGAATTATTATATAATCAATTATTGTCAATTATTACTAATGATAGAATGCACGCTTTGGAAGAAATGCCTTCGACTTGTGCCAAATTTATTATTGAAGCAAATCCACTTTTTGAGCAATTAATCGAATATTCAACACATAGTTTAGTTAGTATATTAAAAGCTTATCAAGTTTTACCTGTGGATAATAGAATTAAATTGAATGAAGTTTGTAGTAAATACAGAGGAGAATCACTTTTTACTGGGCTCATTACTCATAATGATAAAGAAATTATTGCTATGAGTAAATCTTCGGTGATTGAAATAAAATATGCTGATATGTTATTAATTCAAAGTTTAATAACTGTTAAGATCTGTTCAGGAGAAAATGAACTTTGGTTACCAATATGCTTGCCAGGGATATCAGCAGACGGTCTTTTACAATTATATTATCATTATGAATCTTCAAATTTATTTGGGGTATTATATATAACAGAAAAGCAAGAAAGTACTTCAATGAGTACCTTCAATGAAGATGCCAGAAAAATTTATGATGAAATTAAAGAAAAAGGACTTATACCTTATATTGAAAAAGCAATAGAGACAAAAAAAAATGCTGATAATATTAAAGAAGAAATTTTGAATAATCCTCAAGAAATAAACATTGAAAATTTAAAATTATTCATTAAAGAAACTTTTAGTAATAAAAATTCAAAAAGTAAATTAAGTACTAATTCTTTTTATCCAAATGATATATACACAAAAAGTACAACTTTTACGGAAGCTTATAAAAATTTCACAACAAGTATGATTAATCCTTCTTTATCAAATAATATTGGTAATTTAAGTAATTCAACTACTGCTACTAAATTAATTTCTATTGGAAAAATAATTTGTAAACAAAGTTCTAAAAGTGACCCGTTTTTGAAATTAAATTATGGCATTATTTATCATAGGACAAATTCGCAATATTTCTCGGTAAATATTCACTCTTATGAAAATTTAACAAAAGAAGAAAAATATATAATGAAAAGTTATATTAAATTATATGATTATTTTATCTCCTTTAAAAATTTGAATGCTGGGGATAATTTTTACCACATTGAAAAAGATAATAAATTCAGCCATGGAATTTATGTGAAGGAGACATATATTATTTTAGGAACATTCAATGTATTTAAACCAACCAATGAAATAAATGAAGTTTTCAAGGATATATTAAAATTGCTGAAACAATATGAAAGTAATTTATTTGTTTCTCTTAAACAAAATTAAATCCTGCATGAGTCAATTGTTGGTTTAGGATTAATATATTATAATATTATTAATATTCAACTTAAAAAATAAATAAAATTGCAATAAATTGAATGGTGATTGGAAAGGTAGTGAAAAACTGGAGATGTTTCGACACTTTTAAAAATATCTTGAAAATAAAATAATTAAATTTTTTTAAATTTAATAATATTTTGAAATGCAATAATATAATTAAATTTATTAATATAATTAAATAGTAATAAGTTTATTTTTTCCAAATTAATTATTTAAAATAAAATACTAAATAATCAATAAATGATAATTCCTGCAAAATATCAATTGAGTAGTGACAATGATCCCGATAATTCTTCAAGGATAAATAATATAACTAAAAGATATATTTCATGTATAAAAAAATTTGGAGCATCTTTTAATAAATCTAAATCATCTTTAAATAAAGAAAATCAAGAATTTATTTTCCAG
Source organism: Entodinium bursa (assembly GCA_023807345.1). Taxonomy (NCBI): domain Eukaryota; phylum Ciliophora; class Litostomatea; order Entodiniomorphida; family Ophryoscolecidae; genus Entodinium; species Entodinium bursa. Next base: position 3,169 of record JAJNAA010000068.1, on the reverse strand, counting down.
AATCAGGTTCTAGAATGGTTTTTTAAATTATCTTTAATTGATCGAATCAAAGTTTCCACAATTAATAATAAATGGGTTTTTCAAACTTTACATCAATTATATACCGAACAAAAAAAAAAGAATAATTTAAAATTTATTCCAAGAATAAACGAAAGACCGCCATTTTTAAAAAAATTAGCAGGAACTGATATTTTCGCGGATAAACCGAGTCATTTCTTGAATTATTTTGCTTTCAGTAGTCAAAATTACGAAATAATTAAAAGTTATGATGAAAAAATAGAAAAAGCTTTTTTACAAGATATAATTTTATTTTATCCTGATTTAACAAAAATATCAAAAATAAAAATAAATGAAAAGGAAATTCTAGAGAATTTAATCAAATATTATTATCCAATTTTTACTTTAAGTGATTCGGTATTAAATGATCAAGAAAAATTTGTTAAATATTTCAGAACTCTTTCTGATAATAAATTTTTTAATTTACCGCCAGAAATAATTTCGTTATCAAGGCAAAGTGAATGTAATGAAGATGAAAATAGTGAAAACAAAAATTTAATGAATTCGTTTAAATTTAATTCTTTGAATCCTTTGAATAATATAATTAAAAATTATAGTAATAATACAAATGAAAATAATTCGAATAATAATTATAATAATCGAATACAGTATTTTATAGATTTACCGAAATGGGCGAAACAACCTCAAAATTCCAAATTATGTTTTAGCGTTAGTGAATTATTTTTGGCTTTTATTGAACAAAATATTGTTGTTCATTATATTATATTTTCTTATGATAATCAGTTTTATAAAACAATTTTAAATGATAAAAATAATACCACAATTGAAGAATTTATTTCGTTAAAAAATGAACTCAGAGATTTTCTGAGCATTAATAAAGAAAATCTTTTTGACTTATTAAATTTAGATACAATCACCAATGAAACATATTATAATTCAAATGTAGAAAAATTTGTAGCAATAAAAAAATACCAAAATAGTAATTTAATACCAAAAACGAAATGTTGGAAAGAAAATATAAATTTAGAAGAAGAATTTAATCAAATCAAAGGATATTTCAATGGTTATAATAATGATAATTTAAGTATGATTCGCTTAATCAATGATTTAAGTATTTTTAATTTAGAACAAATTTATAGCTTTGAAGATTTTTTTTTTAATAAAATTTTTTTTAATTTAAACAAAAAACATGAAAACAGCAAAAATGAGAATTTATTATTTGAATTTATGAATGATTCTTCTAAGAATAAAAAAAGGAAAAAAAAGAATAAAAAAAAGAAGAAAAAAGAAAATGAGGATAAAAAAGAAGAAAATGAAATTAATATAAATATAAATAATCAAAACAAAGAAGAAAAAAAAGAGAATAAAATTATAGAAATAAAAAAATATATATGCATAGAAGAAGATGAAGAATTAACCAGAATTAAAAAAGGGTATATAAAATTAGAAACAAATGAGAATAATTTATGCGAAAGCAGTGGAAGTGAAAATAATAATTGCGATTCTAAACCTTTACTATCCATAAAAAATGGCGATATTAATCAAATAATGAAGGAAAAAGAAAGTAAATATAATTCTAGTAATGAAGAGAATAATGAAGAAGAAAACAATAATATAAACAAGGATAATAAGGATAATAAAAATCAAAATGAAATTAAAGAAGAGCTAAATAAAGATAAAATAAAGGGTGAAATAATTAATGAAAATATTATTCTAGAAGAAGATAAAAAAGAAGAGAATGGTATAAATATAATTAATATAGAAAATAAGGAACAAGAAAAAGATAATAATAAAAATAATTTAGACAATAAATCAAATAGTAATAATAAAAAGAAAAAAGGTGGAAATTTTTTTTTATATCCGACAATCAAAAAAAATAATTCAGATAAAATAACAAAGCCACCATTTATAATGAAGTTGAACGAAGATATTATTTTCTACAATAAAACACTAATAGCGATATTGGATTCATTATTATCATTAAAAGAATATATCATTGAAAGAATAAAATCTCAAATTAAAGAATGCCTTTATAGTGATAACTTCTCATATAAAATTGATATATATGGTTCTTTCAAATCACATTTAGATATTGTTTGTAGCGATATTGATATGGTATTTATTCCAAAAAAAATAAATAAAGTAGATATAAGTGATTTAATTCAAAGATTAAGTAATCATTTATTAACCACAAAAGAATATTATAAGGTAACGCCAATTTATACAGCTTCAATTCCTTTAATTAAATTAATGGTTAACTATGAAAATTATTTAACAAATAATAAACCTTTATTAAATAATTATTCAAAATTAATTAACAGTGACTTATATAAAAACTATCCATATGATAAAGAAAAAGAAATTTCTTTTATAAATATAGATATATCTTTTCCTGTTTCTTATAATAATAAAAAAAATAAAAATACACCTTTTCTTCAGATTGAATATATCAAAAATTCTTTACAAAAATACAATGATGCTGATATAGTAATAAGAATACTTAAAAGAGCTTTAAAATTAACCGATATGAATAATTCATATAAAGGTGGTCTTTCATCTTATACTCTTTTTTTATTAGTAATTTCCTTTTTGAAAAACTCTAATAAAACCAATGGAATAAATAATAATAAACCTAAAAAGAATAGCTATGGACATGCTTTCCATGATACTGTCAAATTTTTTAGTAAATTTGATTTTTATTCAAATGTTATTGATATTGAAAATAAAAACGGAGAAATTTTTTTTAAAAGAAATAAAAGATATATTTCTCCAGAATATGAAAATATTCCAATCATTTTAGATCCTGTTAATGGACAAAATGCAGGAAAAAGCAGTTTTAGAATAAATGATGTTCAAAAGACTATTATTATAATAAATGAAGAATTGGAAAAATTGAGAAATATATATGATACAAATAGTGAAAATAAAGACAATATTGATAATAATAAAGATAATAATGATAAAAATTTGATAATTACTTTATTAAAAAATGTTGAAAAAAGATTTTTAATGAAATAATTTTTTATAAATAAGCGAATATTTTATATTAATAATAATATTAATTATATAATATTAATAGTAATTAATATTATTTATATATATTTTTTAAAATATATTTTCACCAAATTTTTTTGGGGATTGGGGATTGGGG
>JAJNAA010000067.1:0-11617 GCA_023807345.1 Entodinium bursa | reverse complement strand
TCCCCAATCCCCAATCCCCAATCCCCAATCCCCATTTAAATTACATATTTTATATATGTTTTAAAATTATAGAAAAATTATTATAGTTTAAATAGAAATAGATAGTAAAAACTATAATTATATATATAAATATTATAATTTACTAAATCCATTTTATTTATTTTCCGTCTTTTACTTTTTGCTTTTCAGCATTTTGTTTTTCCAATATTTCAAGAGTTTTTATATCTTCTTTTCCTTCAAAGAATTGTTCCAAAACTTTTTGAAAAACATTATTGCAATTAATTTTCATATCCTTTTCCACTTTGTTAAATAGAGTCATACATTGTTGTAATTTCACATCATCAATAAATCCCATTACACTAAAAATATTAACATTTCCCAAATCTAACAAAGCTTTACTCATTTCAATTAAATGTGCTCTTAAAATATCATTCTTTAAATAATTAGTAGCTTCTTCAAAATCTTTAATCCCATAATAAATTGAATTTTTTGATTCTCTTAATCCTTTCATTATTGGTAAAATATACCATATCCAATGTGTTCTTTTCTTGCCTTGTTTAATTTCTTTTAAAGCTATCTGATAATTTTTTTCATGCATTACAAGAAATCTTTCTAAATCTCCCATTTATGAAATATAATAATAATAAAACATAAATTTATTCAAATTAAAATAAAAATTTAAAAATGGCAGATGAGAATGAAATATCATTAACTCAAAATACCGGGAAAGATCGTAACAATTTAATAACACAAGGAGAAGATATTATCACAATTCAAAAAAATCGAAAAAAAATAATAAATAACAATGATTTTTATGAAAAAAAATTAATAAAAAATACTACAAATCAAATTAATCAAATTAATGATATCTATAATGTAAATACTTCCCAAGAATTTCAAGAAACAAATGACACTTTTGATATCGATGCAGATTTTTTATCAAAAGAAGGTTGTACTGCTTTAACTTTAGGCTTAGAGCCAATGCCTCAAAGATGTTATATATGTCCAACATGCGACGTAGAAAGAGAGCATTATATATGCAATTACTGTTATTTATTTTGTCATGAAAAATGCAGAAATTTAGAAGGGCTTGAAAATCAGAAAAACAAAGAAGAAAATAATTACTTGGGAGAAAAAGAATTTGCTTGCTATTGTGGAAATATATTAAAACATAAAATTGTTAAAATCAAAAAGGCAATAATTATGCCTTGTAGTATGACTCAATTAGATGATACTCTGGGGTTTAATTTAGTTTTTTGTAAAAATCATAATATAGCAATATGTAATGTTTGTTCTGTTGAATGTCATAAAAAATGTAAAATTGTTAATTATAAATTAAAAAATAACGAAATGCCTTTGTGTAAATGCTCAAATGAAAAACATACTATATATAATGATGTAGGGTTAATGTTTAATTTAAAAGATTATAAAAGAAAAACAGGAGTTAGAATATGGTCTGTACAAGTTTTAAATATATTATTTAGTCATAGAAATAATTTCGAAAATTTAATAAAATTATTTACTGATGTATTAAGTTTGAAAGAAGTCAGCAAAGAAAAAAACGATAAATTTTATTTTTTATTAGATCTTTTTACTAATATATTTGATCGAAAATTCAAAACTTTTTATTTCCAGGAAGATATAATTAACATGTTTAAATTTGACAATTTGGTTCAATATATACAAAATATTAATATAATCGACGCAAGATCAGTTATGTTAAAATTTCAACTTTTTTTTATTTTGCTTTTTATCCATTTTAAGCGCGATTTTCAAATGGTGAAATGTTTTACAAGCATAGATTTTATAACCAAGACTATTTTAGAGCGAATTGAATATAAAAAAATATTGATGAAGCCGAGTATATATACTTCAATAATTGATAAAAAATATGATTTAAAAACTTTTTTTAAAGAAAATAACGTTTTGAAAATGATAGTAATTGAGGATATATGCAATTTAATAGAAATGGGAATGGATCACTTAAATATTAAAGATAGTAGATTAGAATTTGAATTTGGACTTAAATATGTTTGTTTCATGATTAAAAAAATGATATTTACGAAAAAAGATATTAAAAAATTGATAAAATCTATCTATGTTTTTTTTAACAGGTTTTTCGAGTTTATTCAATCCGATTTAGAAAATAATTTATATCCCCTATTAGATATATTTAATATCTTGATCGAATTATTTTTCATGTTTACTGTTAGTTATAACGATTTAACTGTAATGGAATATTTAGACAAAAATAATAACGTTGAAGATATTCTTAATATCGAAGAAATAGGTGATTTTATTCATTCCAAAAATGAACATGGTGGAATGCTATTTAAAATGGTATTAAGAACCTGTGAAATTTTTAAAATTCATTATGAATTAATTGAAAAAGAAGATGAATCAAAAAAAAATACTGAAGAATTTATTGAGAAAAAAAAGAAAAAAAAATTAATGAGAAAAAATATAGAAAATAAAATTAAAGGAACTGATATTAAATTACCACAAAATGGTGGAATATTTTCAGAAAAAATCACAATTTTATTTACTCAAACTTTGAATATATTTTGCCTTGCAGATAATATATATTATGAACAAATAAAATCTATAACTAAAGAAGATTTGGTTAATTATTATAAATATATGAATAGGATAAATAATGATATTGACTGGGATTATTTCACTTTGAAACAAAAGAATGATTTAACTGAAAATTTATATAATGTTAAAATAGGTATAGAAACCGAATTAAATTCCTTATTTCTTTCTTGTTATACTCCCGATTCAATTAACATTAGTAAAAGGATTTATAAAAAAATTCAATTTTTTTCTGATAAATTAAAATTAATTATTTCTGAAAGCAGAAAAATTATAAATAATAATCCACCACAAGAAAATTTAGAAAATAATGAATTAAATGAAGATGAAGAAAAAGCCAAGACAATATTTTTGGATAAAATAGCTCAAAATAATTATAGTAATTATTTATATATAACAGAACAAAAATTTAGAGATGCTTCAGAAGATTTAGTTGATTTATTAATAATATCGTGTTTGGATGAATCATTAGGGAAAGTTCTTGTAATGTTTAGTAATAAAAATTATCCTAATTTATTAACATATGAATTAATTGATATTATTTTTTCGACTTTGAGTTTATATTTTTATAGTAGAAAAGGCATGAAATTTTTCTTATTAGGAAAAAATGTAACTCGATTAAATAAAGTCCTTAATAGATTCGAATTCAAACCAAATAATATAAATATTGATCCAGAATTAGGCAAAACTATAAAAAGTAACTTAGATATAATGCGAAGAATTTTAGATTTTTTAATTGATATTACATCGGCTTTGAAATTTTATAATTTAACAATAAAGTCACATAAAGTATTAAAAAGAATTACAAAAAATTTAATTATACATATATCAACCTTGAGTAAAATATCGAAAAAAGAAAATATTGAAAATGAATTTTTATTTCATTTTTCTAAAATATTAAAAATATTTTATAAATTATCTGACGAATTTGACCAGGAAGAACTAACTTTAATTAAATGGCAAATATTATCTTTTTCTGAAGGAAGTGATTTAAATATATTCAGTAACAACTCTTTTAAGAGAATATTTAATTCTTATAATTACAATGAAGAAAATAATAAAGATAAAAATGATAAACTTTCTCCTTTTCAACAGTATTTAAAAAATGTGGACAGAAAAAATAAAACTGGTCCTACTAATGTTGGAAGGAGAAAATTATTTATCGATTTATATTTCGATTTTTTTAATTTAATGGGGGAAAAACCTTTTTATGCCTTTATCACTAAAGAAAATACTGACTTATACAATAAGTTATATCAATTTAATGATTTAGAAGAATTTCAAAGATGTTTTAAAATGAATAGATTTAATTTGGAGCAAAAAGTCATTTTATTAAAATATATGCGAGGAATATATTTAATGGATCGATTAGATAAATATGACATCTTTTCTCAACAAAGACATTTAACTACAGAAGACTATAAATATTTATTACAAAATCATTTTATTGAAGAACCTAATATTATCGACAGCATTAATTATATTGAGAATGGAGAAAGGTCTAATTCAAAAGAACGCGAAATTAAAAAAAAATATTTTTTAATAAATCAAATACATATATTATTGCAAATATATTTAAGAGAACTAAAACAATTTCCTCATCAATTTATAAAAGTACCTTTGGGATATAGTAAATTATTTTATGAGGAATTAGTCCTTGATATTAAATATATTACTAATTTTTACTATTTTCAAAAAGACCTTTGGCCTAAAATCAGTATAATATTTTATGAAATTTGTTACGAATTTTTATCAAAGTTTGATTTATTCAAAAAAGTTTATTTAGATATGATGGACAGTGAAGAAAATATATATACTTTTAGCGAAGAAGAAGCGAATAATCTTTTCAGAAAAAATAAGAAAGAAAAAGAAGAAATAAATGAAATATTGAATCAAATGAATTCAAAAAATTTTGATCTTTTTGATACCAAAAATATTTATCGTTTTTTAACTGAGCAAATGAACAATTTATTAAAATTTACAAAATTAGACAGTGACATAGGTTTACAAAGTTATTTAGAAGTTTATGATACCATGGCTGAAGCAAATTTTACTCCTTTTAGTTTAGTGGAAACTTTAGACTATGAATATTTTTATGAAGAAGATCAGAAAAAAGACGAGGCTTTAATATTAAGAGATATTAAATTATTTACTATTAAAAACATCACAGATAATTATTTAAACACTTTCGTTGATATAAAAAATTCTAACTTTATCGATACTTTAACTTCATATTCTGAAGAAAGTCTTTTATTTAATTACAGGCAAAAATTTGTAGATTTTTTCAATGCCTTTTTAAACAGTATAGAAGGGAATAATTCAACTAGGCTAGAGATATTAATATGTATCATAACAAGAATGTGTTTTTATGATAGTGAAAAAATGCAAGAAAAATTCGAGGAGTATGTATATGATGAAGATTTTTTCCCTAATTTAAATAAACTTATTAATTATTATATCGTGCTTTCATTTGCTGTTACAAAAAATATTTTTGCTTATAAATATGCTGAAAGGGTCTCTAATATAACAAAATTATTAATTCAGTTTGTGCAGGCTTTAGGTGAAGGATTTAATAAGACTTATCATAATAATATATTCAGATTACAATCTGATATTCCCAAAAAAGAAAATGAAAATCAAGAAAATAAAGGATTGATTAAAGGTGAATCAACTTCTTTAGAGTCTTCTTTTGAGGATGCTAATAATATAAACAATAATAATATTATTAAGGAAAGTGATAGTTTTAGTGAAAAAGAAGATGAAGAAAAAAATATTAATATAAGGAAGAATAAAAATGAAATTAAATTAATTGAAGATTTATTAATGTTAAAAACTTCAGTACCTGATGTTGAAATAACAAGAACCATATATGATTCTGTTATTATTAATTTAAAAAGAGCCTTATTTTTATTAGATTTAGATAATGCTATTGATTGTGAAATGCCTTATGATAAATTAATAATATTAATTACTAATTTAATCGATTTTTTAATTGAATATATTGAAACTGAAGAAGATAATAAAAAAATTATTCAAAATAGAATGCTACAATTATGTTTTGGATCTAAGGAAAATATAAAAAATATGGACACATCACCTTATAATAGTATAGACAATAAACCTAGTATTGATATAATATTCATGAGAATAAAAAATGAACAAAATAATGACAAATTGTATTTATTAAGAAAAAAAGTTATTTGTTATGTCAAAAATAAGTTTATTCAATTATTAATATATTATTTATTACCAGGAAATAAAACTTCTTTCGTTGAGCATTTAATAAATAAAAAATGTTCTCCAATCGAATTATATTTAGAATTATTATATCATTTCCATGATTTATTAAAACATTTAGGGTTAAAAAATCCTGAATTATTAGAAGAATTAAATTCTTGTAAAACTAACAATTCATATATCAATAAATTAATCTCTTATTATACTTATGAACAAGATTTTAAAAATATGATTGAATTACCTTTGATATTAAAATTATTCATATTAATTAAAATATATGAAGATCTATACAATCAAAATACTTTAAAAACAAATTTCGAAAAAATGAAAAGTTCAAAAATGGAATTCGAAGAAAACGAATTAGGTATTAGATCTCAATTCAGTTACAGAATTTATCAATTCCTAGAAATTATAATTGTAAAAGTAGAAATAAAACAAGAGGAAGAAAAAGAAGGAAAATATGTAACAAATGTAAACACTGATAAAATTGCTCATAAGGTCATCGATTTAATTAAAGATAATAAATACGTGAGAAGCCTCAGTTCAAAAAAAATCATAGAAGATTTAAATAAAGATAAATCATCAGATACTTATACAGAAAGCAGTGAAGAAGATGTTTTTGATAGCAATGAAGAAATCAAAGAAAACAACGAGGCTAAAACAAAAGTCACATTTTTCGCAAGACCTTATTTAACTTTTTGTTTAAGCGATCACTCCAAAGGTGTTTTTGAAAAAACAGTAGATAGAAAAAATGCTACTTCTAAATTCGTGGAATTATTAAATTATTCTGATCATTTTCTTTTTGAAATGATTGTCAATTACCATATGGTTCATCATTCTCCATTTTTGCAATTTCTTTCAAGTATAAATTATTTTTATGTTGAAATATTTAATTATCTTTTAATTATAGCTCAAAATATAATTATTGTTGTTCATTTTTATAATGACACTGATATGGCTCCAGAAAAATATGATATAATAGAAAAAGGTAAAAAATATGAATATTTCCCTCTTTCTCTAATATTTTTTTTTATCCAAAGCGTTTTTTTGATTTTATTTATAATTATTTGGTATATATTTAAATTTGTTATTTGTTACCAATTAAATGTAATGAAATCATATAATGAATTCTTTGTATTCAGAAAAAAAAAGAAAGAAGGTGAAGAGGAGGAAGAAACTGAAGTAAAATCTCAAATATTAATTGATTATTTTAAAGAAGATACTGATATAACATCTAAAGATATGTTTTCAGAAGTAAGTAAAAATTTACCTACTTGGAAAAAAATATATGTAGCTGTTGTGGAATGTAGTTTTAATAACAGGGAAATAAATATGTTTATATTTTCATTAATTTTCAATATTTTATTCATAACAACAAAATGTTACATTTTTTTAACAATTCCCATTCTTTTTATTGCAAATATTATTCCGACTTTATTCGATATATTTTACGCAATGAAAACAAAATTTTTAAATATGTTAATAGTTTTAATTTTTGAATATTTTGTAATTTATATTTTCATGTGGATAACTTATTTTTACCTGCCTAAATTTCTGGATTTTGATGAAGTATTAGATCCCCATAGTTCTATTCATATTTCCGAAAAATATTGTTATTCTTCTCTTCAATGTTTTATGATGGTATTAAATTATGGAAGTTCAGCTGGAGGTGGTTTGGGAGATATAATCGCTATTCCTAGTTATAGAACAAATGTTGGAATTTTTGTTGGAAGATTTTTTTATGATATGTTCTTCTTTATTTTAATTGTACTAGTTTTGGGAAATATATTTTTAGGAATTATTGTGGACTCTTTTGGGGAATTGAGGAAAGCTAATATAGAAAGAGAAAAGGATATTAAGAATATTTGCTTTATCTGCCAATTATCGAGAGATGATTGTCTCACAAGAAATATTGATTTTGATGAACATGTTTCAACGCAACATAATAAATGGAATTATGTATATTTTTTGACATATTTACAAATTAATAATCCTAATGATTTTAGCAGAATTGAAAATAATGTTTGGGAAAAACTGGAAGAGCAAGATAATGGATGGATTCCAATGGAAGAATCTGGAGATAAATAATATTTGAATTATAATATTATATATTATATCATTTTATTTTTTTCTATAGTTTAAATTTATATATTTATATCCTATTTTTTATAGATAGATAGAGTTTATAATTTTATGTAAACTCCCTTCCTGAGATTATTTTTTAGGCTTTTAAAGGTAAGAGACTCCATCTGGATTTTTATTTTTTTACCTTTATGATAATATTAGAGGTAAAAAATTTAATTTGTTGGAAAATTATTTATTTAGAAAATCAATGACCCTTTTTAGAAATGACATTTTTAGAACTTTTTGGATCTAATTTTTTATGTCCATGATTAATACTATTATTAAATTTAGCATTCCTCATCAAATTTTTATACATTAATGTGTTTGTTTTCGTTTGTGATTTCCTTTTTTCATTTTTCTTTCTTTTTGTCAGTTCTATTACTTTATTATTTGGATCCAAACTGTCCAATTTGTCTTGTAAAATCTTATTTTTTTCTTTAAAAGTTGCATCTTCTAATTCTTTTATATATTTATTTTTCCAATATAATAATAATTCATTTTTTTCTTTGTTATTAAAAATATGCTTTTTAGTTTCAGGATCTTTATACAAAATTAATTTTATAATTAATTTTATTTTATTCTTGAGTCCTTTATCTTGAATGATTTTAGAAACGTTTGCCAAATAATCAAATAATTTGACATCGAAAACATCTTCTTGAACAACAGGATGATTCGAAAATTTTTCATTCTGTTCAATTTGATAATAATTTTGATAAGAAATTATTTGATTTTCATATTCAGGAAGTGCATCTGATTTAGAAAAGCCAGCAAAATTCATTTTTTGCTTATCTGAAACAGAACTTTCATCCTTTGTTTCTTCTTTTAATTCATCATTGAAATTTATTACTATATTGTCAGATTCTATATCTTTATCTTTTAAGCATAAATCCAATATAATTCCATCTTTATCTTCGTTATCTTTTAAAATATTACTTCCATTAGAATTAGAAAGAGAATTAGGTTCAGAACTTTCTATATTTTTTCTTAAATTAAGATTCTTTATATTAAAATCAGTTGTTGAGGTTGAAGAGGTAAATGAATTATAGATTAAAGATTTAATTTTATCCTTGAAATCAAAAGATGTGAATAATCCTGGTTGAAAATCCTCATCAAATAAAATTTTTTGATTTAAATGATTTAATACCATACCATCATCATCTGTGCCGTAATCATAATTAATTTTTTTTCCTTTATTTTTAGAATTTTCATTTAATATTATATTTTCTTCTTCTTCCACTCTTAAAAAATTATTTACTATATTAAAATCTTTTTCTGGGAACTCTTTATAATTTAGCATTTCTTTAAGTTCTAAATCTTCATAGTATAAAATACTTGTATCATCTTCTTCATTTTTAACTGATTCCTCTTTCTTATTTATTTTCAGTTCTTTAAATTCATCTATTGTTTTAGAAAAATCTTCTAAATATCTATTATAATCAAGTTCTAATATTAAAGAAGTGGGAGCTTTTTGCCTAGCTGGTGAATATGCCTTATTAGGTGCTTTCATTTAATTAATTCAATAAAATATTTATATAGATAAAAATGATGTTATAGATTATATTTGAACATTTATAAAGTTTTGTAAGAATAATATTTTGAAGAAAATTTTAAAAATATACACTATTAGAACAATCTGAAAAATAATTAATTTTTTTAACTACTGAATCATTATATTCAATCCATTCTTTCTTTTCATTTTTTATATATGAAAAATAATGTCCAGAATTAATATTTCCTAGATGATTAATAACACCAAATAACTCATATTTACTTTCTTTGTCATAGCCTAAATCATGATCAATGAATTCATATAAATCTATTTTTTGGTTAAATTTAACTCTATATTCCAATTTTTTTCCAGTGATTAAATCTACTCTTTGCAAAGATAAAATTAATATTTCTGGAGGCCTTGATATTTTTAGTTCTTTTTTATGTTTTTCAACTTTTCTACATTTAGTACACTTTGATTCAAAATCAATGACTTCTATGGCAAAATATAATTTTAATAAATCATATAATGAAATAATATTATTATTTATTTTTTCCGGAAATAATAAGGGAAAATCTAAAATTTTTTGAAAAGAAAAAATCATAGATTTGCATTGACATGTATAAATAGTAACCAATTGTGAATAAAAAGTATCTGTTATTATGGACTTTTCTCTACGACTAAAATTAATATGAAAATCTTCATCTCGCATTTTTTTACTTTTTGAATCTGAATTACTTAACAATCTATATATTGAATTTGCTTTTATTTCATTTAATTCTTGACTTATATCTTCGAGAAAAATACGAATGAATTCTTGTGAATCATTCTGCATGTGGCCAAAGAATACTTTATGCTTTAAACCTAATAAACTTTTAAATGAATATATACTAACAGATTTTGATTTTGTTCTCAACATTAAGTTACATATGGATAAAAAATTGGATGTTACTTCTGTGCTATCATTGATTAATTTCATTTTGTCAATTAATTTAGAAATGAATAATGGACAATGAATAAAAATTTGAAGACTTGAATTAATAAAACATGTATTGCCTAAATTATTAATACCTATTTCTTTATTTACAATATCAATTAAATTTATTTCATTTTCTTTTTTATTATTTATATTTTGCTCTTTTGATACTTCTTTACTTTGTATTATGTTTCTATTATAAGGCCTAGATGAAATATTAGAAGAAATAAAATTTTTATTTTTCGTGTCAATTTGTGATTTTTTATTAATTATTAAATTATTATTTGTATTGAATGTTTTATTATAATTAGATTGAAAACTTTTAGTTTGTGGAATTCTTTGGGTATTTGAATTTTTATTATTTTGAAAATTATTTATAGGAGTTTGTGGTTTTAGTGGGTTGTTGTTTCGGTTATATTTATTCATTGTTTGATCTTTGTTAAAATTTGAAGAATTTGTTTGCTCTTTATTATTAATGCTTGTACTATTAGTATTTTTATTATCCTTTTTTATTTCTCTTCTCACGAACATATAATGATTTTTTCTTTTAAATTCATTTATTTTATTATTATTACTTTCTCTATCTATATTATTTATTATATTATTCATTTTAATATTTTCATTAGTGATTTTAGCATTAAAATTTCTTGATAATAATAAATTGTTTTTATTATCATTGTTTTCTTTTTCCTTATATCTATCATATTTAGAATAATTTTTATTATTTATTTCTGTATTAAATCTGGTTGATATATTATCATTTCTATAATTTTCTTTTCTGCTATTTATATTATTATTTTGATTTAAATATTTTGATTGGTTCACTCTATTAATAATTTTATAATGATTCTCCATTTTCTTTCAGAATTAAATACATTTCATTCATTAATCAATATTTTAAATATTAAATACTACTTATATTAAAGAATCCTCTGAAAATTTGTAAATTTTTATTTTCTTATTATGAGTGTTGTTCACTTTTATAAATGGGATCCAAATACAATAAATATCAACTGAGTAAATTAAAAATTTTATATCTTTGAATACCGAAAAATTATGAAATAAAAAGAGTTTAGTATTTTATTAATATTTATTTTTTTTAAATTACTTTTAAAAAGAATTTTATTTATTTTAATATTTAAAAAATCTTTTGTATAAATTCAATTTAAATGGGGATGGGGATTGGGGATTGGGGA
>JAJNAA010000066.1:0-11654 GCA_023807345.1 Entodinium bursa | reverse complement strand
CCCCAATCCCCAATCCCCAATCCCCATTCAAGCTTATCTAAATTTAAATATTTAAGGAAATTATTTTAAGGTTAAAAAAACTTTAATATAAAAAATAATTATTAATACAAAAATGAAGTTGGACTTTTTAAAAGCTTGCATCGATAAAAATAATCAGGCTTCATCTGTTGATAAAAAAATAGAAATACCAGAATATTCTCATTCAGAGATTAAATTTTTAAAAACCAATTATAAAAATACAAATGAACGAAACATTCTTGGCAATACAGATTATTTAGGAGATTTTTATAAAATTGGAATTTCTACTAAAAATATTAGAACTAATTTACTAAATTCTCGTTTTGACAGAATTAAAACAGCGATTTATTTTTTTCAAATATTTATAATTCTAAACATAATTTATCCTATAGTATGTAACTATAATATTTCTTTAACAACAGTTGAAATAAATACATCAGTTTATTATCCAATTTTAAATACTCATTATATTGAGAAACCTATAGAAATATATATTAATGATGATTTGTTAAATGAAACTGTTGATTTTGAATATAAAAATGATACTCTTTATATTCGTTCAAATTATAGCTTTAATAATATTATATTAGTTTGGCCTGATTCAAATGGAGAAGATGAATATGATAATATGGTCTCAACAAATTTAATGATTACAAATGATCATACCTTAGATACAACTGATCAATTAACAGATATAAAAAGTGTTTATATCAGCAATAAAATTGCATCAGATAAAAATAGCATACTTATAAAAGAAACTTCTTTCATTAATACAAATACTATTGATTCAAAAAACTTTTTTACAGAAAATAATACCTATGATACTCATATTGCTTCAAAAACATTATCATCACAAAGTATGCTTTCTTCATATAGTAGCGACATTTTAGACTATACACATCAAAAAAAAATGAATATAAACGCAAAAGATATGTTTAAAAATTGTGAAATTATTGAAACAATTGATTTTTTAAATTTTAATATATCGAGAATATTTAATATGGAACATATGTTTGATTCATGCAAGGGTTTAATCAGTATATATAACTTTTGTCCTTCAAATGTTAAAGATATGTCTTATCTATTTTATAATTGTATTTCTTTAACCAATATTGAATATATGATTAGTGATAGCATTTCTTTTCCTTTAATTAACAATGAGATAAATTTTGAACATGAAAATTTTGGAAATACTTTTGATACTTCTTTGGTTACAAATATGGAACATATGTTTGATAATTGTATTTCGTTAAAATTTTTACATCTTCAAAAATTTAATACTTCAAACGTAGAAAATATGGAATATATGCTTTATAATTGTTTTAATTTAGGAGGAAAATTGACTTTTAATTTTGAAACTAAAAAAGTTAAAAACATGGAATTTATGTTTTATAATTGCTCAAATATAGATTCTATAATATTTGAAAATTTTAATGATTCAAATGTTGAAAATATGAGATATATGTTTTATAAATGTTCAAAACTAAGAAATTTGAATTTATTAAGCTTTTATACTCCAAATGTTACTAATATGGAATATATGTTTTATGGTTGCTTAAAATTAAATTCTTTATCCATAAATAACTTTACACCAACAAATGTAAATAATATGAGTTTTATGTTTGCTGAATGTTCATCTTTGAAAAAGCTAGATATAAAGAATTTTGATTGTTCAAATGTTGAAAATATGGAAAAAATGTTTTATGATTGTAATAATTTAGAGCAATTAAATTTAAAAAATTTTAGAACTAAAAATATCAAATATTTGCATCATATGTTTACTAATTGTTATAAATTAAATAATTTAAATTTACAACTTTTCAATACTTCTCTTGTCCAAAACATGGAATATATGTTTGCTAACTGTAAAAATTTAAATAACTTAAATTTATCAAGTTTTCAAACAGCAGAAGTTATAAATATGATATATATGTTTGATTCATGCAGTAATTTAATAACTTTGGATATTAATAATTTTGAAACTTCAAAAGTAACAAATATGTCTCATATGTTCAATAACTGTGAAAAGTTAATTTCAATTGATGTAGAGTTTGATACTAGAAAAGTAGAAAATATGAATTCAATGTTTAATAATTGCAAATCATTAGGAGAATTAAATATAACTAATAAATTTAATACAACTTTAGTTACTGATATGAATTATATGTTTGGGAATTGCATTAATTTAGAAAAATTAGATTTAAAATATTTACAAACACCAAATTTAAAATCTATGGAATATATGTTTTATAATTGCACATCATTAACATCCTTAAATTTGAGCTTATTTGATACAAGATATATTACCAATATGTCTCATCTTTTTTATTTTTGCAATTCTTTAAAGGAATTATATATTTATAATTTTAATACTTCAAATGTAATTAATATGGATTATATGTTTTACAATTGCGAAAATTTAACTTCATTGGATTTATCTTATTTTAAAACAGATAATGTTCAAAGCATTGTACGAATGTTTTATAATTGTAAAAATTTATCTTATTTAAATATAGATAATTTTTCGACACGCAATATTAATACAATGTCAGAATTATTTTACTCTTGTGAATCATTACTTTCACTTAATTTAAATAGTTTTGATACTTCAAAAGTAACTGATATGAAAAATATGTTCTATAATTGCTCTAAATTAGAATCCTTAAATTTATCTAGTTTTAATGTTAGTATAGTAACTGATTTATCTTATATGTTTTATAATTGTAAAAATTTAGATAATTTAGATTTATCTAAATTTGAGCCAACTGAAGTATTAAATATTAGTCATATGTTTGATGGATGCAATTCAGTACATTCCTTAAATTTATTCAAATTTCAAAAAGTTAATGATATGGTATATTTATTTTCTAATTGTTCAAATTTAACAGATTTAAAGATAGATAAATTTAATACTTCAAGAATTAAAGATATGAAATATATTTTTTATGGTTGTGAAAAATTAACATCTTTAAATATAAGTCATTTTCAAACTTCAAAAGTTGAAGATATGGAATATATGTTCGCCAATTGTTTTTCACTAAATTCTTTAGAATTATCATCCTTTAATACTAGGTTAGTGAAAAATATGGAAGGTTTATTTAAAAATTGCAGAACTTTAAGTTCATTGGATATCTCTAATTTTGTAACATCTAACACAAAAAATATGGAAAGTATGTTTTATGGTTGCTCACATTTGACTAAAATTGATTTATCTAAATTAAATACAACAAAAGTAGAAAACATGCAATATATGTTTGCTTTTTGTAAATTAATGAAAACATTAAATTTATCAGAATTTAATACAGAAAAAGTTGAAGATATGAGTCATATGTTTCAAAACTGTGAATCATTGACTTATTTGAACCTTTCTACTTTTAATTATACTAATGTTATTAATATGAGTTATATGTTCGATTCTTGTGTAAATTTAACTTCCATTAATTTTTTTTTCTTTAAACAACCAGAAATTAATATTGTTTCTACTGATTATATTAGTTCAGGCAATTATAGTGATTATAGTACATCTTTAACAGAATTAAATTTAACAAATTTTTCAACTGATAGCCTTAAAATTACAAGTGGAATGTTTGAAAATTGTTATAATCTTTCTTCAATTTTATTCAATGAATTCTTTGGAGAAAATGTTTATGACTTGAGTTATATGTTCTATAATTGTACTTCTTTAACATCCCTGAAACTATCATATTTTAATTTTACTAATGCGAGCAATTTGAGTTTTATGTTCTCTGGATGCAATAATTTAGCTTCTTTGGATTTATTTAATGGATTAAATAATACTTCCGTTAATACAAGTTATATGTTTTATGATTGTTATTCACTTAAATCAATAGATTTACAAAAATATAGTATTATTAATGTAATAGATACTGAAAAAATGTTTTTTAATTGTTATAATTTATCTGGTCTCACAATGTCAAATTTTGATACATCTAAAGTTATTAATATGGGAAATATGTTTGCAAATTGCTTTGCTTTGAAGGTTTTGAATTTAAGCAATTTTAAAACACCAAATGTGACAAATCTAGATTCTATGTTTATGAATTGTTTCTCATTAGAAACTTTAAATGTCTGCAATTTCGATACATCTCAAGTAACAAATATGGATACAATGTTTTACAATTGTAAATCACTAAAATCGTTAGATTTGAATAATTTTGA
The DNA here is from genome assembly GCA_023807345.1 of Entodinium bursa. Classification (NCBI taxonomy): domain Eukaryota; phylum Ciliophora; class Litostomatea; order Entodiniomorphida; family Ophryoscolecidae; genus Entodinium; species Entodinium bursa. The sequence continues at coordinate 7,457 of JAJNAA010000066.1, read as the reverse complement.
TACGTCTAAAATCACTAATATGTCCTTTTTATTTGCTTTTTCCAATAAATTAGATTCTCTCACAATAAATAATTTTAACACTTCTCGGGTAATATCTATGAACTCAATGTTTTTTAATTGTTCAAACTTAAATAATTTAAAATTAGATTCATTTCAGACAATAAATGTAACCAATATGGAATATATGTTTTATAATTGCAGTGCATTAAAAAGCTTAACAATTAATAATTTTGATACTAGTAATGTTGAAACAATGGGATCAATGTTTGATGGTTGTACTAGTTTAAATACTTTACAAATAAATTTATTCGACACATCAAATGTAAATAATATGACATATATGTTTCATGATTGCATTTCATTAACTAAATTAAATATAACAAATTTTAATACAACAAAAGTATCCAATATGTCTCATATGTTTAATAATTGTAATAATTTAAATTCATTGAATTTGAGTTCTTTTGATGTTTCTTTGGTTGAAGATATGGAAAGTATGTTTGCAAATTGTTCAGTCTTGACCTCTTTAATATTAAATTCTTTTAATCAAACTATTGTTGAAAATATGAATTACATGTTCAGTGGCTGTACTTATTTGAGGTCATTGGATATGACAAATTTCGACACCCCAAATGTTACCAAGATGTCTCATTTATTTAATGGATGTCTTTCATTAAAAGATTTGAAAATACCAAATATAAAAACAAGTAAAGTATTATATATGGATAACATGTTTTTTAATTGTTGGTCTTTAAAGTCTTTTGATTTTTCTGAATTTGATACAAAATCTGTTAGAAATATTCAGAAAATGTTTTATGGTTGTTCTTCTTTACCAGAATTAAATTTAATTAAATTCGATACTAGCCGAATTACAGATATGAATTCTTTATTTTATGATTGTGCTTCATTAACCTCTATAAACCTAGAAAATTTTGATACTTCAGAAGTGACAGATATGGGATATATGTTTTATAATTGTAAATCATTAAAGACATTGAATTTATCTAGTTTTAATACTGTTAAAGTAACTAGCATGGAGAAAATGTTTTACCATTGTTCATCTTTATCTTCTCTTGATTTATCAAATTTTAATACTCAAATAGTAGGAAAAATGAATTCGATGTTTCAAAATTGTTCTAATATTATTTCACTTAATTTAACTAATTTCGATGTTAATTCAGTCACTCAATTTGAAAATATGTTTGATGGATGTAAATCCCTAAAATCTTTAGATGTAAGAAATTTTAAAACTTCTAGTGCAAGTAATGCTTTTTATATGTTTAAAGATTGTATTTCTTTAGATTCATTGAATTTATCTGATTTTGCTTTAAAGACAAGCGATATTAAAGGAATGTTTTATAATTGCATATCTTTACAGGAGATTGATTTAAAAAAATTGGATACTAAATTAACAAAAGATATGTCATATCTTTTTTATAATTGTTATAAATTAAAAATATTGGATATATCAAATTTTAAAACTAGTACAGTTGAAAATATGGAATATATGTTTTATAATTGTTCTATTTTAGACTCAATAGATGTTTCAAATTTTAGAACAAACAAAGTTTCACATATGAACAATATGTTCGCCGGTTGTTTGAATTTAAAATCCTTAAATTTATCGAAATTTGATGCAACAAATGTTATAAATATGGAATATATGTTTCATAATTGTAAATCTTTGGAAAATTTAGATCTAAATAATTTTAAATATAAAAAGGTTATCAATATGGGAAATATGTTTTCATTTTGTAAAAATTTAGAAAGTATAATATTTTCACAGTCATTTGTTACCTCTTCTGTTAAATATATGGATTCAATGTTTATGAATTGTGAATCTTTGATTTCATTAGACATATCTAAATTTACTACTTCAAATGTGATAAATATGAAAAGTATGTTTGATAGTTGCTCAAGTTTAAAAAGTTTAAATTTAAATAATTTCGATACATCTAAAGTAACTAATATGGATTATATGTTTAATAATTGTATTGAAATTCAAACTTTAGTTTTTTCAGGTTCATTCAAAACATCATCAGTTACTAGTATGAGAAATATGTTTGAATCTTGCAAAAAATTGACTGAAATTAATTTAAATTCTTTTTCTACATCAAAAGTGAGAGATATGCAAAGTATGTTTAGTAATTGCAGAGAATTAACAAAAATAGATGTTTCTAAATTCGATACTTCTTCCGTCACAAATATGAAAAAAATGTTTGAATTATGTCCAAATTTGATTTCATTGAATTTATCAAACTTTGATACTTCTAAGGTTACAAATATGGAACAAATGTTTAGTAATTGTCAATCTTTTAAATATTTAGATATATCAAATTTTAATGTGAAATCTCTTGTTGTAGCAAGTAAAATGTTTGAGTATTGTTCAAAAATAGTTTCAATAAACTTACATAATTTTTACACATCTAAAGTAACAGATATGAGTTATATGTTTTATAATTGTTTATCTTTACAGTATTTAGAATTATCTTCTTTTAAGACTGAACATGTAACTGATATGAGTTATATGTTCCATGGTTGCCAATCATTGACATCAATCAATTTAATCAATTTTGATACTTCTTCAATAATTAATATGAATTCAATGTTTGAAGGTTGCTTCTCATTGAAATTATTAAATTTGAATCTTTTTAATACGTCTAAAACCGAATATATGGAAAAAATGTTCTATAATTGTAATTCATTAAAATACTTGAATATATCAAATTTTTCTACTGAAAATGTCAGAAAAATGAATGGTATGTTTTATGGTTGTTCTTCGCTAAGTTATATTCCCATTGAAAATTTCAAAACTTCATTAATAGAAGATATGGAATATATGTTTTCAAAATGTAGTTCTTTGACTTTTTTGGATATATCTAATTTTGATACTTCAAAAGTAACAAATATGAGATATATGTTTAATGAATGTTCTTTATTAACATCATTAAATGTGATTAATTTAAAAACATTTAAAGTGAATGATATGAGCCATATGTTTTCTGGATGTGAAAAATTAAATTCATTAAATCTATCCAATTTTTTCACTCCTCAAGTCACAAATATGGAAGGAATGTTCAAGGATTGTTATGCCTTAAAGGAAATTGATATTTCTAATTTTGATACTTACCAAGTTACAGATATGAAAGATATGTTTTCCAATTGCAATAAATTAAAAGAAATAAATTTATATAATTTTCAAACCTCTAAAGTTATTAATATGGAATCAATGTTTAATGATTGTTCTTCTCTAGAAAATTTGGATTTATCAAATTTTATTACATCCGAAGTTGTTAATATGGATTCAATGTTTAATGGCTGTTCTTTAATTAGTTCACTAAATATTTCTAATTTTAATACATCAAAAGTTATAACTATGCAAAGTATTTTCAAAGATTGCTCATCATTAACTTCAATAAATATAGCTAATTTTGACACAAGAAATGTTCAAAATATGATGGAAATGTTTGCTGATTGTTCTTCCTTATCTTCTTTAGATTTGACTGAAATTGATACATCAAAAGTTACCAATATGGCTTCGATGTTTTCAGGATGTAAAGAAATAAGATCTTTAAATTTGGAAAATTTTAAAACTGATAATGTATTAGATATCAATTCACTTTTTATGGGTTGCTCATTATTAACATCAATAAATTTATCAAGTTTTGAAACTGCTAAAGTTACAAATACTGAATATATGTTTGCTAATTGTTTATTATTAAAATTTATAGATATAAGTAATTTTGATTTATCTTCAGTCTATTCAATGAAATATATGTTTCATGGTTGTAAAGCTTTAAATTCTATTAATTTACCTAATCTTTTTAACTCACAGGTTATAGATTTATCTAATATGTTTTCTGATTGTTCTTCTCTAAAATCCTTATATTTATCAAATTTTAATTCATCTTTGGTTAAATATATGGATTATATGTTTTCTGGTTGTTCTGAATTATCTTATTTGAATCTAGAAAATTTTGATACCTCATCAGTCATATATATGCACTATATGTTTTCAGAATGTAGATCTTTAACGACTTTAGATTTAAGCAGCTTTAATACAAAATCTGTTAAATTAATGAGTGGTATGTTTTATGGTTCTTCTTCGCTCAAATATTTAAATTTGTCTAATTTTAATACAAATTCAGTTGAGGATATAGCTTTTATGTTTTATAAATTAAAATCTGCAAAATATATAGAAGTTACAAATTTTAACACATCTAGTGTTGAAGATATGCATTATATGTTCGATGGATGTGAATCTCTTATCTCTCTTGATCTTTCATCATTTAATACATCTAAAATTAAATCCTTGGATAATATGTTCTCTGATTGTTTGAATCTTAAAAATTTGAATTTATCTAATTTTAATACTGATTTAGTTACTTCTATGAAATATTTGTTCAATAACTGCAATTCTTTAATATATATAGATATATCTTCATTTAATACTACACTTACTACTTCCATGTATAAAATGTTTTCAGGATGTGAATCATTAGAGAGTTTACAATTATTTAATTTTAATACAATCTCTGTAACAACTATGTCTTATTTATTTAATAATTGCTCATCGTTAAAAAAATTAAATTTATCTAATTTCGACACAACATTAGTGACTGATATGAGATATATGTTCAAAGGTTGTTCAAATCTAACTTCTTTAGATATAAGTAATTTTAATACTTCAAAAGTAAAAACAATGGAATATATGTTTTCAGGTTGCACAAATTTAACCAGTATAGATATAACTGCATATAATACTTCTTTATTATCTCAAATGGGACATATGTTCGAAAATTGCACAAAACTAACTTCATTAAATTTGATAAATTTTTTGGGAAAGAATATTGAAAATATGGAATCACTGTTTTCAAATTGTGAGAATTTAGTCTATATTAATTTTGAAAACCTAAATGATTATAATATTAAAAGTATGGTTAATATTTTTTCCGGAACTCCTGAAAATATGGTTATCTGCATTAATGAATCAAATGCAAAAAAGATGAATAGACAAATCCTAACAACTAAAGCGTGTTCTATTGTTAATTGCTCAGAAAATTGGATAGAAAGCAGAAAGAAAGTTAGGGCTATTGACAATAAATGCGTTGTGGAATGCGATATTGGCTTTAAATATTTTTATGAATATAAATGTTATGAAAGATGTCCAGAAGGAACTTTTTCAGTTGATTATATCTGTAGAAAAAATTTAACAGAATCAGATGAATGCACTATAAAATATTTCTTTTTAGGAAAATGTGAACTTCCAATAAATACTAATGAGGAAAAACAAAAATTCATTAATTCAATTTCTAAAGGAATAATGAATTTAGATTTATATGAACTAATATTATCAGCACTAATTGAAAAAAAAATTCATACAATAAAGATGAAAAATGAAATATATCAAATATACAGTTTATCTAATAAAATAAGAATTCCTGGAACAACTTATATTAATTTGGAAGAATGTGGACGCGAATTAAGGGAAAAACATGGTTTAAAAAAAGACGAAGATTTAATAATTTTTAAAATAGAATATAGATCTCCCTATATTAAAATTCCAATTATAGAATATCAAATTTTTAATGATAATGGAATGAGAAAGCTAAATTTAAATCATTGCAAGAATATTAAAATTCCTTATTATATTCCTAAAGAAATTAATTATAATGAACTATATAAATATAATCCTGATGATTTATATTATAAAGAAAAATGTATTCCTTCAGAAAAAGAAGAAACAACAGATATTTTATTATTTGATAGGAAAAATGAATTTAACCAAAATAATATGTCATTATGTGAAAGTATATGTACATACCAAGGATATATTAATAATAATATTAAATGTGATTGTGAAGTAAAACTCAGATTTAATTCTTTTTTGAATGTTAATGCAGATAAATATAAATTAATATATAGGTTTGAAGTAGAAGAAACAAATTCATCTAATTTTTGGACTTTAAAATGTTTTTTCGACCATTATATTAAAGGTATATTATTATTTAATGGAATTACATATTTCATTATATCCATTATTTTTATTATTATATTAGGAGCAATTTTCTTCTGGGTCAAGGAATATAAAGGATTATATCATAATATTCATACTCTAATAAAAATAGCTATAGCAATAAAACAAGAAAAAGGACAATTTAATGAAGATGAGGATGAAATAAGTGATAAAGAAGAAGAAGTAAATGAAAAAAAAGAGAATGAAGAAATAAAAGACAATAGTAGTGAAAAAAGTCAGGAAGAAAAGAGATATAAATATTATAAAAAAGGAAAAAATATTATTAAAAATAATAAAACAGGAGAAATATATTTAAAAGCGAATGTTAAAGATGAAGAAAATAGTAACAAAATAAAAGGGGATATCCTTCGGATTAAGAAAAATCGAATATTTTCTGATGATAAAAGTTCAATAATTGATCTTAAAAGGGAGAAATCCAAAAAAAAATTTGATTCACAAAGCAATAATGACAACAGTATGACTGTAGAAAAAAAAAGTGTTTTAGATAAAATTAATAACGAGAATAATGATGAAATTATTTCTAACGAAAGAAATATATTATTTTTAAAAAAAACTGATATTGAATTAAATAATTTAAGTTATAAAGAGGCAATAAATGAAGATAAAAGGACATTTTGCCAATATTATTTCTCATTAATAAAAACAAAACATATTTTATTTTTTCCTCTCAGAGGAAAAATTGAATATAATTCAAGAATTATAAATATATGCTATTTGTTATTTTTCTTTGATTTATATCTACTAATTAATACAATGTTTATTAATGAATCTATGATTCATAATATATATATTTCAAAAGGGAAATTTGATTTTTTACATAATGCACCAAAAATTATTTTACCTACACTTGTATTATATGTATTACATATTTTATTTTCTTATATGATTTCAACTCAAAAAATACTTTTACAAATTAAAGGAAAAGACAATAAAAAATTTTTCAATAAAGTTAATGGATTATTCAAAAATATTACATTTCAATTTTTAATGTTTTTTTTCATTTGTTTAATATTCCTTTTTATATCATGGCTTTACATAGGCTGTTTCTTTGCAATTTTCCCAAAAACTAAAATACATTTGATTAAATTATCTTTAATAAGTTTTGCTTTTTCTTTGATAATTCCTTTAGTAATATATTTATTAACAGCCTTGTTGAGGACTAAATCACTAGAAGAAATAAATGAAAACAGAGAAGAGTTATATAAGCTTTCAAAATATTTACAATTATTATAAAAATGATTATTCTTATTATTATATAGGGTAAAAATAAAATAATCATAAAGTGGAAGAAGGAAGTGATAAATTTAAAGAAAATTATTTATTTTAATTAATTTATTATAAAAGTAATTTTAATATATTAGTTAAAAATTAAATATTTTCATTTGATTTATTTTGGGTATTGGGGATTGGGGATTGGGGA
>JAJNAA010000065.1:0-11675 GCA_023807345.1 Entodinium bursa | reverse complement strand
AATCCCCAATCCCCAATCCCCAATCCCCAATAAATTAACAAATTAAAATTATTAAATAAAAAAAATAATTAAAAAAAATAAAAGTTATTAAATAAAAAAAATAAAAGTTATTAAATAAAAAAAATAAAAGTTATTAAATAAAAAATAAAAAAAAATAGTCAAAAAAAATAAAATTAAAAAAAACAATAAAAAAACAACCAAAAAATAGTCAAAAAAAATAAAATTAAAAAAAAGTGAAAATGTCAGCAAAAATTAAAAAAATTAAAAAATTTATAATATTAAGAATTTAATAAAGAAAAATTGAAGTTCAAAAAAATATTTATCAGACTAGAAATATTAGTTTTTTATGTCTTAAATTTTTAAAGAATTATTTATCTAGGATTTATTTAGAATAATAAGAAGAATGAAAGCAAGAGCATTTTATTTATATAATTATAAATACTAGAATTATTTCCTGGTTGATTTTGTTCTGGTGAAGGATTGGGATTTTGTCCTTCAGATGTATCATTACTTTTATCAGAAGGATCTTCATTTTGACCAGGTGAGGGAGAAGGTGTTGGTGTAATTTCTTTATCAATTTCTTCACATCCAGTATCATTACTTTTAGCTTTACATTCCTTATTTTGGGAAGAAGTAGCTGCATTTCCACAAATTTCATCTGGATCATCTCCTATATTAAAAGTCACTAAGGACATTTCTAAACAAGTCTTACTTTGTGGTGAACAATTATTGTTAACAAAAACACATTTTTTTGTTATATCAGTGGATATAGTGGAGCATTGATCTTTTATCATTTCGGCATTGAAATCTGAACATTCTCTTTGAACAGATGTACAAGTAGCTCTTGAATTTGCAACATTGGTATCAGCTGGGGTATACTTACATCTATGAGTCAAATGATTTTCTGTAGTTCCATGTATTACAATAGATTCACAAATTATTTTATCTATTGGTCTTTCATTTTCCTCTTCATCATATAGAGCACATGTTTTATATTGCTCAACACAGGCTCCATTTACATATACACATTGCTTTTTCTCACTGTCAGAAGGAATTATTAAAGGACATTCAAATTCAGATGTTGCTTCCTTGCATTGTTTTGCTTGTTTTATACAACCTTCTTTGGAGGAATAAACACATTTAGAAGAAGTATCAATACCTGAACCATGAGTTCTATAAGGTTTAATTGATTCACATTCATTTTGGTTTGTTCCTCTGTAATCAGAGCAATAATGATAATTTGGTATCTCAGTGCATTTACCATTAACAATAGAGCATATTTTATAATCATCTTCATCATAATTTCAATACCTAGAACATTCAGATTGACTATTTCCTTTATATTCAGAACAAGATCTAAATATTTCTTTGCATGTTTTATCATTTTTTAAAATACATTTTTTATTTTCTAAGGTGAGTTTAATTGATTCACAAATTGTTTTATTTGTGCTATCTTCGGTACTTTCATAAGTATCACAATCTATATATTGCTTGACACATTTTCCTCCAACTATTTTACATTTCATTTTACCAGCTTCATCGTCATCTATATTTACTTTTAATTGTTCACATTCAGTTTCTTCTGTTCCTTTATAATCTTCACATTGTTTTAATACTCCTTTACATGTTTTTTTATTCTCGGCATTATCAAAGACACATTTAAATTTCTTTGAATAATCTTCAGGTTTTTCAGATATAGTATATGTAGGATCTATTATTTCACAATCTTCTTTTTTTCTTTTTGTCAAATCAACTTCAGATTGATAAAGTTCACAATTTTTATATGTTTCTATGCAGTCATTATTCACAAATAGGCATCTTTTAAGAGAATCTTCACCAAAGAATTGAGAATTACAAATATCTTTACTCAATTTACTGCAAGGTTTATCGAATTCAGTACATTTTTTGTCTTCATCTAAATAACATTCTTTAAGAGAATCTTCAAGAATTATCCCATGGCAAGTATCATTATTTTTTTGATCATTTAATTCTTCATTGTATTCATAGTTTTCACAGGTTTTATATGTCTCTATACAAGCATTATTCACAAATAAGCATCTTTTCGGGGAATCTACACCAAAGTTTTTAGTGTTACAATATGTTTCACTCAATTTACTGCAAGGTTTATCGAATTCAGTACATTTTTTATCTGCATCTAAATAACATTCTTTATAATGCAATTCATCTTTAGTAGTAGCATCTCTAGCTGTTATCTCATGGCAAGTATTGTTAGTTCTTTGAGCAACATCAATTGAATCATATTTTTCACATGTGATATAAACTTCTTTGCATTGATCATTTTTGGAATCATAACTGCACATTTTATTAGTAGTATCTGTCGATTTTAAATTTGGGCATACATTTCCATCATCATAATCCTTTTCATAATTATTACAAGTTTTATCCACAGGTAAGCATTTTGCTTCTTCATCAACATAAGAGCATTTCTTTAAATGATTAAAGCCTACTGTTCCATCAAAAGGTTTAATGTTACTACATTCTCCTTCAGAGAAGCCCTTGCATTCTTTATAATAGCAAGTATTTCCATAAAGAATACATTCTTTATCACCAGCATCTATTGCTGTACACTCTGAATTTTTATCACCAGGATCTTTCCCTTCATAAACAATAAAATCTTCACATTTTCTATTTTCAGAAGTACAACTACTACCAGACCAAGTACAATATTTACTTTTATCTTTTGGAATATTTGCTTCGCATTTTTCTTTTGTATTTAATGCTGCATTTGTACATGAATCATAATGTAATTCACATTTTATGTCTCCTATAAAAAGGCATCTTGAGTTTTCTTGAGTTACTCCTTCTATGCAATCATCATTTTTTGTAGATAATTCTTCACAAGTCTTATCAACTTCAACACATCTTTTTGTACCATCTAATGTTGTAACTCCACATTTTTTTCTTGGAGTAGTCGTTGAAAGAGCTTTGCATATTGATTCATCAAAGCCAGTAGTTGGAGCATAATCTGTACAAGTTGTATATGCTTGAACACATTGATTTGCTAAATACATGCAAGTTCCTGATGCAGGTCTTATATTTTTGGAAATTAGTTCTTAAAAGGTTATCAAATCCTGAACAAGTTGTTTCAGTATTGTAACAAATAGGAATCAAAACAAACAATATAATCAATAGTCTCATATGTTATATAAGATAAATTTTTTTTCTAATATTTAGGTGGAAAATGGAAAATGTGGAAAAATGTGGAAAATGTGGAAAAATGTGGAAAATGTGGAAAAATGTGGAAAATGTGGAAAAATGTGGAAAAAAGGTGAAAAATAAATAAAAAGCTTAATAATTAGAAATATCAATATATAAAAATAATTATCGTAAAATTTAAAATAATATAAAATATGAAGCTAATTTTTTAATGAATAAATACAATTTTTAATAAAAGAAAAAAATAAAAATTAAATTCAATTTTATAAAATCGAAATTTAAATTTAAATAAATTATTAAATATTAATAAATTTACTTATAATATAATTATAATATCTAAATTTTTTCATAAACCAATAAATAAGGTAATATGTCTTGATCCAAAATTTCATAAATATCATTAGTATTACACAACTGAAAATTTCCATTAAATTCATAGTCATCATAATAATAATTTTTATTTTTTTCTAATTCATTTATTGCATTTTTTATATCTAATTTATTGATGAAGAGAGTAAAATGATTATAACTAGGGCAGGTAATGCATCCTTTCAATTTATAAAGATCTTTTTCTGTTAATCTTAAATTTTCAATAAATAAATTTTTCATAAGCTCTTTTTTTCGTTTTAATTGCTCGTAAGATCTCATATCAAATAAAATAAATAAAAATTTAGGATAACTAATTATTTCATAAATTATCCTAGATGTTGGAAAATTATTTCCCAAATTGCACTTATCGCAAGGCATTAAACCATTATAAACCAAAGAATAAGAAATATTCAATTCTATGCTATTCATATTAAGTCCCCCCTCGTCTATAATAATCAAATGAGAATGAAAAGTTGGGTCAAATTCTCTTATATTATTACATATTTGGCATATTTCTTTTCTTCTTTCCTCTATGCAGAAATTTTTGTCATTTTTAAATATTGAAAATAATTGCACTACAGCGCCATTGATTCCAAATCCACTTTGGACTATATTTTCAACATTATTTATTTCTGTCCTTTCAATATCAATTTTATTTCTGATACAATATTCCCATAAATGATTTATTCCATCATGATTAGGATTATTTTTAATATTAGTTATTAAAGGATGTATATTTTGTATATAATTATTCATTGTATTTATTCTTTCATCTATAAAATCATATAAAAAGAAGATATATAGTGTAGTAAAAACATCATACCTGCATGAATTATTGGCATATCTTAACCATTGGAAATTAGTTATAATAAATTCATTAGAGGAAGCTTTATGAATGGCAATATATTTTTTTTCCGAATATTTTTCAACACCAAATTTAGTTTTTTTTGCCTTGTGTAAAATGTTTGAATCAGTATTTTTTGTTAACTTTTTCCTAATTCTTTCTGATTCCTCATGTAAAAATTTTAAAAAAATATCCCATCTCAATTTGTATTTTCTTCCTAAATTTTGTTTCATGTATAAATTATAATTTTCTAAATAACTATTTGATCTACAATCACTTGGTAAATCGTTATAATTATAATCTCCACTAATGAAATATGGTAATTTATTTTTTTTAAAATAATTATCAATAATATTTTTAAATTTGGGATAATTTTGAATTAATTGATCTAAAATTTTATTAATAAAATTTATATCCCCTTTATATTGTAAGGGTAATAGACCCAATGTTTTTAAAACGGTTTGACATTCATTTGTTTCTTTGTCCTTTGTTCGTTTCTTATATAATCCTTCATTTTTAAATCTTCTAATAAGATCTTGTTTATAATGAAAATAACAATTAAAATGTTTTATTTTTGGAAAAACTTCATTAATAGCTTTTATTAAAGCTAATTCTGCATCTGTTGTTATACTTTCAAATTCTACTTGATATAAGTAATTTTGGGTGATAATTTTTTTTAAAGATATAAATATTTCTTTATAAATCTCATATCTCTTATTATTCATTATTATATAACTTCCTGGAATTTTTTCTTTTGTTATAATATCCTTATATAAAATTATTAATATTTGCTCAAACCCATTGGGCTTGTACCAGGTTCCGTCTATAAAAATATGCTTAGAAACTCTTATGTGGGAAATATTTAAATCGTCAATCCAAATTGCATATTTATTAAGAATACATTTAGATTTTTTTTCCTCATATGTATAAAAGTATTTATATTCTCTCAAATATATTTCTTCTTCTTTATTAATAATGTTTTTTTGTTCAAAGATACTATATAGAGAAAATTTTATACTATTTCTTTTCCAAGATTTAATAAAATTTAATATTTTTTTTTCATTAAAAGAAAAATCATATGCTTCTTTTTGAAATATTTTTTTACATTCTTTTATTAATGTTTTATTGTCGTAAATATCGGTTTTTTCAAAAAAATTTAAACATTTGTCTTTAAATTCTTCCCATTTATTTATTTCGGATTTAATTTTGGGGTTAACTATTTCAAAATTCTTACATTCTAAGCTATGATCTTTTAACAATTTAAATTTTTGCTCATAATTATTATTTTTATTATTAATTTCTAATATTATTTCGGCATTACAAAAATTGCCTATTCCTTTTCTAGATCTCTCGTCTTTTCTATGATTTTTACATCTAAACAAATTTATATTTTCTTTATTGTATTCTTTTTTAATATATCTCCCTGTATATTTATTAAATTGAAAACCATTATAATATAATTTATCATCAATTACTGACACTAATTCATTATCTATAAAGCCACAGCATAATTTTCCAATTTCTATATTTGCCTTTTCTTTTTCTTTTATTAAATCCTTACCCATATGAAATTCAGATTTATTATAGCAGTTATTGGTACTTTCCTTGAAATTTTTTTCTACTTCTATTTTTTCGCTATTTTCTATTATATGTTCTTTAGTTAAGATTTCTTCATCTATATTTTCTGTAGGAATTTTTATTTTATTTTGCTCTTTATTTTCATTACTTTCTGAATTATCATCATATTTTATACTGGATTCTTCTGATTCATATTCTTCATAAGTTGATATAAATAAACTCACTTCTTTTTTATTTAAATCAATTTGAGTTAAATTTTCTATTTTTTCTTTAGGCATATTTTTTGCATTTAGGTTTTCTGTAATTTCATTTTCACCTTCATTTTCGCTATCTTCAGATATATTCAATAACTTTTTTATTTCTATAACATTTTTCTCTTTTTTAGATAATTTTATCTTATCCTGTTCTTTATATTTTTTATTATCTGGAGATTTTACCCTTTTTTTTGTACTTTTGTTTTTCTTCCGAGATTTTTTTTTATTTCTACCTTTATTTTCCATTGATTATATTTTATTAAATTAGATTATATATTAAAAATTTGGGATAATTTTTATTTATTTAAATAAATGTTTTTAATTTTAAAGTTTTTTTAATAAATGTTTTTATTAAATTATTATATTTTTTTTTTAACTCAGAGTTCCTTATTTCAAAATTTTAGACTATTTCTATTTTTCCACATTTTTCCACATTTTCCACAATTTTCCACATTTTCCACAATTTTCCACATTTTCCATTTTCCACATAAAAAAAATGTTCGCCCATTTTATAATTGTTATCAACTTGAGAAGTACCAATACATTCATAATCTACAATATTAATTCTGTCTTTACTTTCTTCAACTGTTTCGCTTATTTGGCATATTGTAGGTACTTCTAATATTTCTTCTAAGTTTCTTAATCTATCTTTAATTTGAAATTGTACTAACATAATAAAAGCATGCCTTGAATTTATTTGACTGCAAGTAATACCCCTAAATAAAAAACAAGGTCCATCCATTATTTTACCATTAATATCCATTTTACCATTCATACTTAATCTATAAACATCTTTCCAAGTTATAGCAGGTTCAACTTCTGTTTTTTTAACGCATGAACCTGTAATTTTATTAATTTCATATTCTGAAGTTAAACATTTAGAACAAAAATAATTATTGTCTGATTCACATTCCTTACAAAAATGAACTAAACATTTAGAAGGCTTTTTTGTGCAGTAATTCATATCTAATTCTTTATTATATGATTTTTCATAATCTTTCAAACATTTTGTACAATTATATATTTCTCTTCCATTAACTACTTTATAAGTTGCTTCAGCGCAATTTTCTGTTTCTATATCCATTTGAAAGCAATAATTAATATTATTTTTTTCATCAATAATTTTTACTGGCAAGCTTCCATAATAACTATACATTAATTCTTGGTATAAGAAGAAATCTTCATGATATAAAATGTTATAAATAAAATAAAAAAAACCATCACTATTTGAATAATCAAAATATTCGTAGTAATAGTCCAAAAAATAATATTCATCATATTCTTCATTATCGAAAACATTATAACACTTATCACAGGAATATAATGGATTTTCATCCGTTCCAATGTTGATAGATTCTTTACAAGGTAAAAACTTTCTTTCTCTGAAAAAATAATCATTTTTAACAAAATTTGCAAATCTTTTACTATCCTTTTTAAAAACATCATAATAATTATGATAAAAATAATGTGGTATATAATTCGAATCAAATAAAGTTGGTGTGTAAATGCATTTTGATTCACCATCTTTTTTTAATAAGGAAAACTGAGGCTTACATCTTGTACAAACTTTTTTATCACCTTTTTTTGTTAATTCTAAGCAAGAATCAAAGTCTTTTAAATCCTTACCTCTTTCTAAACAAGTAACAGTATTTTTATCAGTATCAATAGACAATATATATCCTTCTTTGCATTGCTTGCATATAATTCCATTACCATTTCCATTTTCCGTACAAAAAAGACAATTTTTTATACCATTAGTATAATCACTGCATTCAATACATTTGTCATTCACTATAGCATTTGTCACTACACATTGTTCACAATATCCATATTTATTAATATAATAATGTTTTGAACATTTGGTACATTTATAATTGTTTGTAATGTCGTCCTGTTTACCGTCAATACAATTACTGAAGAGAGATGAATAGGAGATACACCATCCATCTTCCATTACATGTCCATACATACAACTTTCACATTTGAATCTTCTTTTGACTCCATAATAATCCGCAGGGTAATTATCAGCATTTGCATCATAGGAACACTTTTGGCATCCTTCGTTTATGTTTTCACATTTTTCACATATACCCTTAGAAGATTCTATATATCCTGCTTCTTTGTCACATTCACTTTCACATAAAAGAATATTATTTCTTTTAAGGGAGAAACTACATTTTCCCATACATCCTTCCATTGCTACATTTTTATCATTACATTTATAGCACTTTTTTCCATCTGGAGTAAAAAAATTCTCTTCGCAACTTACTTCACCCTCAATTTCTTCAGATTCTTCATCTTCAAATAACTCTAAAGGTATATCTTTCTCTTCTTGGAACTTTTCTAAGACATGGTGGCAAATTTGCCTTTGGTAAAAATCACTTTTATAAGGCAAAAAATTCAAAGTACAAGAAGTACAATCATATACAGTATTTATATATTCTGTGTTACCTTTTGCTTCAATGCAATTATAAATAGTTTCATCATAAATACATGCTTTATCTCCAGTATCATAAGTGACCAAAGTATAAATACAACATCTTTCATTGGAATTATTTGCATTATCACATTTTATTTTTTGAATAGTATCACCTAAATTTTGAAGACACTTGTTTGAATCAATATCCATTATGAATCCATCTCTACATTGGATACAAGTAAAAGTTTTTGATATAGTGTCATAAAGAACACTATAACATCCTTCATATTTTTTTTTTAAATTACTTTCAGAAATATCATAGCATATTTGATTATTTAATTGTGTTGATATAAAATCTATTGTTTCCTTATTTGCATAATCAGTATCATATAAGATTGATGATACGCGCATTCTTTTTTCTGGAATATTTTTATTTTTTATTTCTGGATCATTTTTTATAGAATTTGTAATCATATAATAAATATAATTATAATCTATTACATTTAGATAAATAAATGGGAAATTATTCTGATTACATAAATCTTGACATTTTCTTACTAGTTTATTATTTATTATGGAATTTCCTTTACACTCTTCTATTGTTATAATTTCGCATTTTTTTTTATCATTCAAAAAGTATTCATTTTGACAATAAATACAATTTGTTGTTTCTATCTTTTCTATTTCTTTTATATTTTCCATAGCCTTATTATATTCATTATAATCTTCATATAATTTTTGTATATCATAATCCATTTCGATTAAATCCTTATCAATACGATTAATCAAATAAAAAGAATAATCACCAATAGTAAAGGTTTGTTCTTCACAAAGAGGAATTTTATTAATTTTGTTCATAAAACTTATGCAATTTCCATCATCATCAATATAATAACCGGGAGAGCATAATAAACACTTGAATTTTTTATCCTTATATTCACATTTAATGCATGGTTCTGAAAAGGATCTACAATTATAGCATTTTCCTTCGGTTAAAACTGATTCGAAGTAATTATAATTATAATAATTATAATCATTGTTATATTCTTTTAAGTATTTGAAATATGAAAAACAATCTTTACATATTATTTTATCTGTTTCTTCCCCTTCTTCACTTTTTTCATAACCACATTCATAACAAGCTGGACCTCCATATTTTTAAGGCCTACAATAAACGCATTTTTCCTCTTTTGTTTTGAAATATCCATTTTTACAATATTGGCATTTTTCATTTTCTTTGTGTTCATTTAACTTATCTTTGCAAATTATGCAACCAGGAGCAATTTCTGGATATTCTTCACATTCATTTATTTGACATTTATTATTTGCTTTGTCTAAAAGATAAAAACTTAAGCAAGTCTCACATATAGGATTTTCTTTTTGGCCTTCTTCGAGATGGCATTTATCACAATTTCCAATATATAATTCGCATTTATCACAAAATTGATTATTTTTACCTACCGAACCAGGATTACATTTACATATACCAAGCTCATTTTTACTGGCATTTTCAATACATATGTCACATTTTAAATTTCCATTTTTTTCTTTAGATCCTTCTTTGCAATATGATAGTTCTTCTTCCCTCACTTGGCAAGCTTGTTTACCATCTTCATCAACTATAAGAGCCAAATAATTTTGGCATTTAGTACATGTATATGAATTAGTGTCTTTATGATATTCTGACTCTATGCAATATGAAGGAGGGTCTTCATCATTAGGATATATACATTTTGAATCATCCTTAACTGGAATAAAATCTTTTTTACATGATAGACATTTATATTTATTAACAATATTCTCATCTTTAATTGCTTTAATGCACCCATAATAAGGTTTGACTGGATTATTATTATTCAAGCATTGATAAGTATTACTAATATAAACTGACTCATTATTCCAGCATTTTAAGCATTCATATTTTAATATTCCTTCTTTATATCTACATGTTTCACATCCATTATCCTCACTTATATCATTAATTCTTTCACATATTGTACAAGTTTTAGAGTCTGGGTCTAATACCCAATTATCATAACATTTTCTACATTCACCTTTTGAATTTTCATCACATCTATGACATCCTTCAGGACAAGATCCGCATTTATATTCATCTTTATATATTGTGGAATCGCAATAAAAACATTTTTTATTACTTTCATCAGCATTAAAAAGGCAATATCCACAGTCATTTCCACAATAAGAACAAGTTTTATCAGAATTAAGAACATAACTACCATAACAATTTAAGCATTCTAACTTATTATTTTTACTATTATAAATACATTCATGACATCCACTTGGACATCCAACACAGATTGAATCTTCTTTATTGGTATATCCTTCATTGCATTTATATACTACATAATCTTTTTCTTTTCCACCTGAACAAGAGAGATATTTTCCACTATATTCTTCAATAATTGGACATGCTTTGCATTCTCCATTTAAATCTGGCACATTCTAAGCATGAATATTTTTTATCTTTTAGGTCTTCTTCTATTTCAAAAGAGCATTTTATGCAATTAGGGAAATATTCATTACATTTTGTGCAATTTCCATTTATCTTATAATATCCTTCCTTACATCCTTTTTCTTCGCAATTTGTAATTCTTTTAATTTTATAATCATCTCCATCGCATTTTCCTTCGCAATTTACTTGTCCATATAATGGATCATTGCATGGAAGACATAATAAGCCGTTAAAAAATGAAAAATATTTATCCTTACAAGAAGGACAAATATCTGATTCCTGAGGTGATTCACATTGGTAACAATCTTTTAAGCCTCCACATGAGACTTCTTGTCCTAAAGAAACTTTAATAATGATCAAAAATAAGGATATCTTCGTTATAAGATTTTTAGAGAATTGAATATTCATTTATTTATATAAATAAAAAAATATTATTGATAAAATAATTAATTTATTAAAAGATTTTTTTAATTTTATAATTTTTTTCTTTATCTTTAATTTTTATTAATTTTTATTATATATAATAAATGGAGATTGGGGATTGGGGATTGGGGATTGGGG
>JAJNAA010000064.1:0-11715 GCA_023807345.1 Entodinium bursa | reverse complement strand
AATCCCCAATCCCCAATCCCCAATCCCCAATCCCCAATCCCCATAAATTTAATTATTTTGTAATATATTTATTTATTATTTAAGAAAAATATAATTAAAAAATTGCTTTAAATAATTAAATATTTAATAAAATATAATTTATATATATAAGATATTTTATTGTTTAGAAAATGAAAAATTCTCCAAAATTAGAATCCAAAGAAAAATCAGAAAGAAGAGAAATATTATTTGAATTCAAAAAAATAAAAAAGAATGAAAAAGGAGAAAAAACTGAATCTGAAAATTTTTTGGATAAAACAGGTGATGAAAATATAATTATAAAAAATTATACTAATTCTTATAGTAAAGAAAAAGATAATCAAAAAATTAAAAAAATAAGAAATCCTGGTGTAGACCTTGTTAGATTAATTGCAATGTTATGCGTAGTTTTTAATCATTTATTATTTTCTGGAAGAGGAGGATATCAAATTTATCCTGAATATAAAAGACAATTAATGTTGTGGCATAGTTCTACTTCTTGGCATAATGATGCATTTATATTAATATCTGGTATTGTAGGATATAAAACAAATAAATATTCTAATTTACTATATTTATGGTTATCTGTATTCTTTTATTCAGTTCTTATTCCCCAATATATTTTACATTTCAAAAAAAATTTTATTATAAAGGAACCAATGTATATAGAGTATTATCCTATAATATTTAAAAGGTATTGGTTTTTTACAGCTTATTTCGGAATGTATCTTTTTTTACCAATACTTAATAAAGGTATTCAATATTTAAGTAAATATGAATTCAGATTAGTAGTTATGAGTTCATTAGGCATTTTTTGTATTTGGAGAGATTATAAAAATCCAAGTCAAGATATATTTGGATTGCTTGATGGAACTTCTTCATTGTGATTTTTGATATTTTATTTAACTGGCGCATATATTGGAAAATATAGAGTTGATTATTTTGGAATCAAAAAATTTATTTATTGTTTAATATGCTTAGTTATATTTTCTTTTTCTTCTTATTTATTTTATAAGGAAAATCTTAATGAACTCTATTTAGGAATGGGAAATCATAAAATTGTGCTTCCAAATTTTATTAGACAATTCTTAAGAGATGTTAATATTTCTTTTGTCATTATTATACAATCTATTACAGTTTGCTTATTTTTTATGCAAATTCATTATAATAAATATATTGCTAAAATTATTTGTTTCATAGGTCCTTTTATTTTTGGGACTTATTTAATTCATAGTAATTCAAATATATTTTTCAATGTTTTTCATAATTTTCTGGAAAGACAAAATAAAGATTTATCTTTATATTCAATATTAAGTTTACTAATATTATCATCAGTTAAAACTGTAATTTTTTGTACTATTATTGATTATTTAAGACATTTATTATTCACTCTTTTAAGAATAAAAAAAATATTATTATTTATAGAAATGAAAATGAAAGAGAAATTTAGTTAAAATAAATAATTAAATTTTTATTTAAAAAAAATTTATTATAAAAGAATAAGATAAAAATATGGAGTTGAATCATTGATATTGGATGAATATTTATATAAAAGAGCTTTTATTCTGGCAAAACAATATTTAACTGAAAACACAATTGATAATAAGAATTTGTTATATGAAAATGGGGAAGATTTGGGAATGAATGCTCTATTAATTAACGAAAAATTAGATCCAAAAAGATTAATGGAAATATGGTATAGTGAAAGTAAAAATTATAATTTCTTTGATCTAAATGAATTAAATAATAATAATTTTACCCAAATGATTTGGAAAAATTCAAACAAATTCGGAATTGGATTTTTTAGTTTACCAGAAGAAGAAGAAGAGGAAAAAGAAAAAGAAAAAGAAAAAGAAAAAGAAAAAGAAAAGAAAGCAGATAAAGGCAAAAATATAAATAAAAATAAAAGACATATAACGAAATTAAAGAAACTATGTCATCTACAAATAATCCTTTAGAATCAAGCATAAATCCTTTATATTCATTATTAAATATTTCTCCGAGAAAAAGTGTAACAAAAGAGAAAAAGATTCCTAAGAATATAGGACCATATGAATTAAAAGAAAAAATAATAGATGGTTGTTATTGCAAAATATATTTAGGAAAATCCAAATATACAGGAGATAAAGTAGCTATTAAAGTCATAGAAAAAATATTTTTCCTTGAAAATATGGAAGATCTTCTTTTAATAAAAAGGCAAATAGAAATACTTAAAATAATAAAACATCGAAATATATTAACATTATATGAAATATATGAATCACGTGATTTCATTTTCTTAATTATGGAATATATTCCCGGTAAAAATTTGTGTGAAATGATTGTGACGAAAAGACGTTTTAGTGAAGAAGAAGCCAAAAAAATATTTGTGCAAATTGTGGATGCACTTGATTATTTACATAGAATGAATATATGTCATCGTAATATAACATCTAATCATATTTTGTTTGATATAAAAAATATTCCTAAATTAATTAGTTTTTCTTATTCCACATTTTATGATAAAAATCAGGAATTAAAAGATAGTTTTGGTTCATTATGTCATTCATGTCCTGAAATAATTTCAGAATCTCCTTATAAACCAGAATTATCAGATACATGGTCACTTGGAACTGTGTTATATACAATGGTGGCCGGTTATCTTCCTTTCAGTGAAGAAAATGATGAAAAGAATAAAGAATTGATTGTTTGCGGAAAAGTAGAATATCCTAATGAAATGAGTAATAAATTAAAGGATTTATTAAGACATATGATGGAACCAAATCCTAATAAAAGATATGATTTAAATAAAATAATGAAACATCCTTGGTTTAAGCCTTACAATGAAAAATTAATAGGAGGATGCAATTTCCTAAAAATGATTGTCCCTGTCGATAAGAAAATTATGAATATAATAAAAAAATTAGGATTTGATAAAGAAAAAATAAAGAAAGATCTAATAAAAAATAAATATAATCAAGGCACTGGATTATATAAATTATTGGTTAAAAGAGCAAATATATTAGGATTTCATTCTGTGAGTGATTTAGGAAGTAAGGAATATTTTACATACAAAGATAATAGAAACAATTATATTATAGATGGCGATATAAAATATGAGAAGTATTTACAAGAAGTCAAGAAAAGAATGGAATTAGTAGAAAAAAGTATTTTTCAGTTTCAAGAGAAAGAAGAAAATATTATCAAAGAATTGGATAAATTAGAAGAAAGTATTAAAAATAATAATAATAATAATATAGGTAGTATAATTGATAAAGATAGAGAAAGTTCTATAAAAAATGTGAATAGAAAATCAACAAAAAGACAATCCCCGGAACAAAAGAGTAATATCATTGACGATAATAATATAAATAAAAAATTAAAGAAAATAAAATCATGTTCTAATTTCCCTAAAATATTGAATTTATTAGCATCAATAAATCAAAGTATAAATAAGAAAAAAAATAATATAAAAAATAAGCCAAGACTTACCCATTTTTCGAATAATAATGAATCATGGCAAGATACTTCCATATTTATAAAGAAAAGAAAATCATATCTCAATAATAGTACCTTCTTTGAATCATTATTAAAAAAGAATCATCCTGAAAATTTAAGAAAAAGTGAAGCAAGAAAAAATATAATAAGTGATATAAATCAAGTAATAATTGAAGAAAAAGAAAAAGAAAATAATAATAAAGAAAAGAAAAGGAGTTTAAGATTTTCAATAAGTTTTACCGATAATGATGATGATAATGATAATTATTCAGAAGGAAGTGATGATAATATATCAAAAGTTGATTCAAGACAACTTTCAATGTTTGACGAAGATGGTATTAAATTCTTGAAAGAACTTAAAATGATAGGTAGTAATTATGTTTATAAAGGTAAAAAGAAAAGTGAAATAATAATGAATAATGGTGAAAAGAAAATAAATAAAGAAGATAAGAATCCGATTGTTTCTAAGTTTGTTAATTTTGATGAAGATATTGATAATGATAAAAAAGGGAAGGATAATATTAAAAAAAAGGAAACAAATGAAATAGAGAATATATATTCAACTATAAAAAGTGAAAATATCGAAATTAAGAAAGAGATAATAAATCACCAAATGAAGGAAATAAAAGAAATAAATGAAATTATTATATCTTCTAAACCAGAGGAAAAAAAAATTCCAGTGGAAAAAAATTCTTTCTACAATGATAAAAGAAAATTATCTAAATTGATTATAAATAATTTTTTAACTGAAGATTTCTGTTCCATTGAATTTATTCAAAATAAATATAGAGAGAAATATGAATTAACCTTTTATAAAGATACTAAAAAAGCAAATAAAATAAATATTATAGATTGTCATACTTCTTATCCTATAAATAATATAAATTATAAAAAAGAAGAATTAAATACATCTCAAATAAACAAAGAGGAAAATATAATAAATATAAATTCATCATGTAATTCAAATGAAGAAATAATCATAGTAAAAAATGATATTAAAAAAAACCCTTTGCAAAAGAATAATAATGAAGAGGAAGATAATTTAGTAAATAAAATATATTCAACTTCATCTGCTTTAGCTTTAAAAAATATGAATAAATATGCTAAAAGTATGAATACTCAGAAAAATAGAGTAAAAGATAAAATAAAATTAGTAAAAAAACCTATAATAAAATGCAAGAAATATAAATCAGATGTATGTCATTCAAAATATTGTGAAGATTTAAGTTTCATAAATATATCTGAAATATCAGAGATAAAACCATCATCAATAATGTCTCCAAGTTATCTTAATACAAATATGGAAAATAAAGAGAATATATTACTGAATAATAATTATATAGATAACAAATCATTCCAATCTAAAAGTCAAATAAGCAATTTATCAATGACTCATGAAAATAATATATTCTTAGGAAATGCAAATACTATATACACTTTTCATCTTAATAATTATTATGATAATGATCTAAATAATTTTTATATGGTTCATTTGGATAACTATAATAAAAATACATATAGTCAAAACCATCTATTAAATATTAAAAAGAGAAATTTGGCCCAGAGATTAAAAGAAGAAATACAGAAATCAATAGATAAAAAACAAATTAAGTCTTCTTTATTAATGACATCAAGTTTGAACGGTATGAATAATAAAAAAACTAGTAATAAAAAAATTGGATCGATTAAAAAGCGAATTAATAATAATAACAAATATTCAAAAAACACAAATACAATTCATGTAAATTCTTCAAAGTTAAATGGAAATAGTATAAAGTCGGATAAAAATACTATAAGAAAAATAAAAAATAACATGCCAGAATATGTTAATTTTATAAAGATAAGACAAGAACAAATTATAAATTCAATGAGCCATGAAAATAAAATAAAAAGCAATGGAAAAAGTGTGGAAATTGCGAAAAACGAGAATAGAGATGTGAAAATGAATAAATCAAAGAAAAAGAAAATCGAAGATAGATTCCCTGAAAAATTTATATTTTGTTCTTCTGTCAGAAACTTTAATAATTATTGTTGTTTTAATATGAAACATAGAAGAGATTATGACAAATGCAGTATAAAGAAAAAACAAAATAAAAGTGTATCTAAAAGAAATTGTGATTGTGATAAAAATAAGAATAATAAAGAAGCTAATTATATAAAATCAAACGGAAAAAAAATAGAAATATCAAAAGAGGAATTACAAAATGGGCAAAATAATGGCACCTATAGAAGTTATTTGAATATATATGAAAAAGACAAGAAGCTTAAATTAAATAAAGAGAAAATGAAAAATGGGAAAAATGAGAAAGATAATAAAATAACATATATCTATAAAAATGATATGAAAAAATGTGAATATACCTATAGAAGAGTACTATTTAAAATGAATCCATAAAATTAAATTGAAATTAGTTTTGATCTTATAATTATTTCTTATTTTTTTTCTCTTTATTTAATTTAAGCTTCTTGTCTTTTTCATATATATTCAAATAACTTCTATAGGTGCCATTATTTTGCCCATTTTGTAATTCCTCTTTTGATATTTCTATTTTTTTTCCGTTTGATTTTATATAATTAGCTTCTTTATTATTCTTATTTTTATCACAATCACAATTTCTTTTAGATACACTTTTATTTTGTTTTTTCTTTATACTGCATTTGTCATAATCTCTTCTATGTTTCATATTAAAACAACAATAATTATTAAAGTTTCTGACAGAAGAACAAAATATAAATTTTTCAGGGAATCTATCTTCGATTTTCTTTTTCTTTGATTTATTCATTTTCACATCTCTATTCTCGTTTTTCGCAATTTCCACACTTTTTCCATTGCTTTTTATTTTATTTTCATGGCTCATTGAATTTATAATTTGTTCTTGTCTTATCTTTATAAAATTAACATATTCTGGCATGTTATTTTTTATTTTTCTTATAGTATTTTTATCCGACTTTATACTATTTCCATTTAACTTTGAAGAATTTACATGAATTGTATTTGTGTTTTTTGAATATTTGTTATTATTATTAATTCGCTTTTTAATCGATCCAATTTTTTTATTACTAGTTTTTTTATTATTCATACCGTTCAAACTTGATGTCATTAATAAAGAAGACTTAATTTGTTTTTTATCTATTGATTTCTGTATTTCTTCTTTTAATCTCTGGGCCAAATTTCTCTTTTTAATATTTAATAGATGGTTTTGACTATATGTATTTTTATTATAGTTATCCAAATGAACCATATAAAAATTATTTAGATCATTATCATAATAATTATTAAGATGAAAAGTGTATATAGTATTTGCATTTCCTAAGAATATATTATTTTCATGAGTCATTGATAAATTGCTTATTTGACTTTTAGATTGGAATGATTTGTTATCTATATAATTATTATTCAGTAATATATTCTCTTTATTTTCCATATTTGTATTAAGATAACTTGGAGACATTATTGATGATGGTTTTATCTCTGATATTTCAGATATATTTATGAAACTTAAATCTTCACAATATTTTGAATGACATACATCTGATTTATATTTCTTGCATTTTATTATAGGTTTTTTTACTAATTTTATTTTATCTTTTACTCTATTTTTCTGAGTATTCATACTTTTAGCATATTTATTCATATTTTTTAAAGCTAAAGCAGATGAAGTTGAATATATTTTATTTACTAAATTATCTTCCTCTTCATTATTATTCTTTTGCAAAGGGTTTTTTTTAATATCATTTTTTACTATGATTATTTCTTCATTTGAATTACATGATGAATTTATATTTATTATATTTTCCTCTTTGTTTATTTGAGATGTATTTAATTCTTCTTTTTTATAATTTATATTATTTATAGGATAAGAAGTATGACAATCTATAATATTTATTTTATTTGCTTTTTTAGTATCTTTATAAAAGGTTAATTCATATTTCTCTCTATATTTATTTTGAATAAATTCAATGGAACAGAAATCTTCAGTTAAAAAATTATTTATAATCAATTTAGATAATTTTCTTTTATCATTGTAGAAAGAATTTTTTTCCACTGGAATTTTTTTTTCCTCTGGTTTAGAAGATATAATAATTTCATTTATTTCTTTTATTTCCTTCATTTGGTGATTTATTATCTCTTTCTTAATTTCGATATTTTCACTTTTTATAGTTGAATATATATTCTCTATTTCATTTGTTTCCTTTTTTTTAATATTATCCTTCCCTTTTTTATCATTATCAATATCTTCATCAAAATTAACAAACTTAGAAACAATCGGATTCTTATCTTCTTTATTTATTTTCTTTTCACCATTATTCATTATTATTTCACTTTTCTTTTTACCTTTATAAACATAATTACTACCTATCATTTTAAGTTCTTTCAAGAATTTAATACCATCTTCGTCAAACATTGAAAGTTGTCTTGAATCAACTTTTGATATATTATCATCACTTCCTTCTGAATAATTATCATTATCATCATCATTATCGGTAAAACTTATTGAAAATCTTAAACTCCTTTTCTTTTCTTTATTATTATTTTCTTTTTCTTTTTCTTCAATTATTACTTGATTTATATCACTTATTATATTTTTTCTTGCTTCACTTTTTCTTAAATTTTCAGGATGATTCTTTTTTAATAATGATTCAAAGAAGGTACTATTATTGAGATATGATTTTCTTTTCTTTATAAATATGGAAGTATCTTGCCATGATTCATTATTATTCGAAAAATGGGTAAGTCTTGGCTTATTTTTTATATTATTTTTTTTCTTATTTATACTTTGATTTATTGATGCTAATAAATTCAATATTTTAGGGAAATTAGAACATGATTTTATTTTCTTTAATTTTTTATTTATATTATTATCGTCAATGATATTACTCTTTTGTTCCGGGGATTGTCTTTTTGTTGATTTTCTATTCACATTTTTTATAGAACTTTCTCTATCTTTATCAATTATACTACCTATATTATTATTATTATTATTTTTAATACTTTCTTCTAATTTATCCAATTCTTTGATAATATTTTCTTCTTTCTCTTGAAACTGAAAAATACTTTTTTCTACTAATTCCATTCTTTTCTTGACTTCTTGTAAATACTTCTCATATTTTATATCGCCATCTATAATATAATTGTTTCTATTATCTTTGTATGTAAAATATTCCTTACTTCCTAAATCACTCACAGAATGAAATCCTAATATATTTGCTCTTTTAACCAATAATTTATATAATCCAGTGCCTTGATTATATTTATTTTTTATTAGATCTTTCTTTATTTTTTCTTTATCAAATCCTAATTTTTTTATTATATTCATAATTTTCTTATCGACAGGGACAATCATTTTTAGGAAATTGCATCCTCCTATTAATTTTTCATTGTAAGGCTTAAACCAAGGATGTTTCATTATTTTATTTAAATCATATCTTTTATTAGGATTTGGTTCCATCATATGTCTTAATAAATCCTTTAATTTATTACTCATTTCATTAGGATATTCTACTTTTCCGCAAACAATCAATTCTTTATTCTTTTCATCATTTTCTTCACTGAAAGGAAGATAACCGGCCACCATTGTATATAACACAGTTCCAAGTGACCATGTATCTGATAATTCTGGTTTATAAGGAGATTCTGAAATTATTTCAGGACATGAATGACATAATGAACCAAAACTATCTTTTAATTCCTGATTTTTATCATAAAATGTGGAATAAGAAAAACTAATTAATTTAGGAATATTTTTTATATCAAACAAAATATGATTAGATGTTATATTACGATGACATATATTCATTCTATGTAAATAATCAAGTGCATCCACAATTTGCACAAATATTTTTTTGGCTTCTTCTTCACTAAAACGTCTTTTCGTCACAATCATTTCACACAAATTTTTACCGGGAATATATTCCATAATTAAGAAAATGAAATCACGTGATTCATATATTTCATATAATGTTAATATATTTCGATGTTTTATTATTTTAAGTATTTCTATTTGCCTTTTTATTAAAAGAAGATCTTCCATATTTTCAAGGAAAAATATTTTTTCTATGACTTTAATAGCTACTTTATCTCCTGTATATTTGGATTTTCCTAAATATATTTTGCAATAACAACCATCTATTATTTTTTCTTTTAATTCATATGGTCCTATATTCTTAGGAATCTTTTTCTCTTTTGTTACACTTTTTCTCGGAGAAATATTTAATAATGAATATAAAGGATTTATGCTTGATTCTAAAGGATTATTTGTAGATGACATAGTTTCTTTAATTTCGTTATATGTCTTTTATTTTTATTTATATTTTTGCCTTTATCTGCTTTCTTTTCTTTTTCTTTTTCTTTTTCTTTTTCTTTTTCTTTTTCCTCTTCTTCTTCTTCTGGTAAACTAAAAAATCCAATTCCGAATTTGTTTGAATTTTTCCAAATCATTTGGGTAAAATTATTATTATTTAATTCATTTAGATCAAAGAAATTATAATTTTTACTTTCACTATACCATATTTCCATTAATCTTTTTGGATCTAATTTTTCGTTAATTAATAGAGCATTCATTCCCAAATCTTCCCCATTTTCATATAACAAATTCTTATTATCAATTGTGTTTTCAGTTAAATATTGTTTTGCCAGAATAAAAGCTCTTTTATATAAATATTCATCCAATATCAATGATTCAACTCCATATTTTTATCTTATTCTTTTATAATAAATTTTTTTTAAATAAAAATTTAATTATTTATTTTAACTAAATTTCTCTTTCATTTTCATTTCTATAAATAATAATATTTTTTTTATTCTTAAAAGAGTGAATAATAAATGTCTTAAATAATCAATAATAGTACAAAAAATTACAGTTTTAACTGATGATAATATTAGTAAACTTAATATTGAATATAAAGATAAATCTTTATTTTGTCTTTCCAGAAAATTATGAAAAACATTGAAAAATATATTTGAATTACTATGAATTAAATAAGTCCCAAAAATAAAAGGACCTATGAAACAAATAATTTTAGCAATATATTTATTATAATGAATTTGCATAAAAAATAAGCAAACTGTAATAGATTGTATAATAATGACAAAAGAAATATTAACATCTCTTAAGAATTGTCTAATAAAATTTGGAAGCACAATTTTATGATTTCCCATTCCTAAATAGAGTTCATTAAGATTTTCCTTATAAAATAAATAAGAAGAAAAAGAAAATATAACTAAGCATATTAAACAATAAATAAATTTTTTGATTCCAAAATAATCAACTCTATATTTTCCAATATATGCGCCAGTTAAATAAAATATCAAAAATCACAATGAAGAAGTTCCATCAAGCAATCCAAATATATCTTGACTTGGATTTTTATAATCTCTCCAAATACAAAAAATGCCTAATGAACTCATAACTACTAATCTGAATTCATATTTACTTAAATATTGAATACCTTTATTAAGTATTGGTAAAAAAAGATACATTCCGAAATAAGCTGTAAAAAACCAATACCTTTTAAATATTATAGGATAATACTCTATATACATTGGTTCCTTTATAATAAAATTTTTTTTGAAATGTAAAATATATTGGGGAATAAGAACTGAATAAAAGAATACAGATAACCATAAATATAGTAAATTAGAATATTTATTTGTTTTATATCCTACAATACCAGATATTAATATAAATGCATCATTATGCCAAGAAGTAGAACTATGCCACAACATTAATTGTCTTTTATATTCAGGATAAATTTGATATCCTCCTCTTCCAGAAAATAATAAATGATTAAAAACTACGCATAACATTGCAATTAATCTAACAAGGTCTACACCAGGATTTCTTATTTTTTTAATTTTTTGATTATCTTTTTCTTTACTATAAGAATTAGTATAATTTTTTATAATTATATTTTCATCACCTGTTTTATCCAAAAAATTTTCAGATTCAGTTTTTTCTCCTTTTTCATTCTTTTTTATTTTTTTGAATTCAAATAATATTTCTCTTCTTTCTGATTTTTCTTTGGATTCTAATTTTGGAGAATTTTTCATTTTCTAAACAATAAAATATCTTATATATATAAATTATATTTTATTAAATATTTAATTATTTAAAGCAATTTTTTAATTATATTTTTCTTAAATAATAAATAAATATATTACAAAATAATTAAATTTATGGGGATTGGGGATTGGGGATTGGGGATTGGGGATTGGGGATT